>JANJGN010001776.1:0-108519 GCA_026770705.1 Isurus oxyrinchus
TGCGGGTGAAGGAGGGAGAGCGCGGCGGCGGCGGCGGCGGCGGGGCCCGGCCCGGCTGGGCCTCCCGAGGGGGGGGAGGAGGCCGCGGATCCGAGGGCCTCTCCCTGTCGCTCTCTTGTTGTCGAGTCCCGGCGGCCTTTTAATCCCCCCCCACCCCCACCTCCCACACACACCCCCCCCCCGGGTAAATCTTTCCCCACCACCCGAGACACTAAGATGGCGCTGCCCAACCCCCCCCCCTCTCCTCCTCCTCCCCGGCCCGGAGCCGGGCCTTAGGCCTCAGGCCCCGGGCTCGAGTAGCGACCGAGGCCGCCCGCCCTCCCTCACTCCCTCCCTCACTCACTCCCTCATTCCCCTCCCCCCCTCCACCTCCTCTCCCCTCACAAAAATAAATAAAAAAAACACCGATTAAAAAAAGAAATGCCCCCTAAATCTCCCCGATTTCGATGCAGAATAACGTTGACAGCCTCCTTTTCCCGCGATTCAAACTTCCCGCCCGTCACAAAATGGCGGCCGCCGCCAACCGCCGCCGCCCGGGCCCCGCTTTCAAAATAATAAATAATCCCCCCTCCCCCTCCCCCCCCCCCCGGAAAAAACAACAACAACAACAACAACTTTAATCATGTTTTTTTTAATCGGTCGTCCGAGCCGAATCATCTGTCAATATTTATCCGCTTGGCCCCGCCCCCTCCCCCCATCACCACCACCACCGCCGACTTCCGGGGTGAGGGGGGGGTGGGGGGAATTGAATTAACACCCACCCCCCCCCCCTCTTCCACTCCACTCCCCCACCGCGAGGGGGGCGGGGCGGGGTGGGGGTGACCGTTGGCTTTTGAATTTTCCCGCGCGCCGCCTCCCGCAAAATGGCGGCCGCGGCCCCAACCGTCCGCTCGGGGAGGAAGCGGCTTCAAACTCCCGGGGAGGAGGTGGGAGGTGGAGGAGGAAGAAGCCGCCGCCGCCGCGGTGGTGAGTGTGTCCGGATCCCTGGGCGATCGTCGTCCATGTCCGCCCAGAATTCAAAACCCGATTACAACGCACCTCCCACCCTCACCCCCCACCTCCACCCCCCACCGAGCGGTTTGAACTTTCCCGCGCTTCCCCTTACAAAATGGCGGCCGCACCCCCCCCCCGCGCGCGCACACCCCCTCCCCCCCACACACACCCCCTCCCCCCCACCCCCTCCCCTTCTCCCCTCCGCCCCCTCCCCTCTCCCTCCTCCGCTCCCTCCTCTCTCCCTCCTCTTCCCCCCTACCCTCCGCCCCCTCCCCTCTCCCTCCTCCGCTCCCTCCTCTCTCCCTCCTCTTCCCCCCTACCCTCCGCCCCCTCCCCTCTCCCTCCTCCGCTCCCTCCTCTCTCCCTCCTCTTCCCCCCTACCCTCCGCCCCTCCCCTCTCCCTCCTCTTCCCCCTACCCTCCGCCCCTCCCCTCTCCCTCCTCTTCCCCCTACCCTCCGCCCCTCCCCTCTCCCTCCTCTTCCCCCTACCCTCCGCCCCTCCCCTCTCCCTCCTCTTCCCCCTACCCTCCGCCCCTCCCCTCTCCCTCCTCTTCCCCCTACCCTCCGCCCCTCCCCTCTCCCTCCTCTTCCCCCTACCCTCCGCCCCCTCCCCTCTCCCTCCTCTTCCCCCTACCCTCCGCTCCCTCCCCTCTCCCTCCTCTTCCCCCCCTACCCTCCGCTCCCTCCCCTCTCCCTCCTCTTCCCCCCTACCCTCCGCCCCCTCCCCTCTCCCTCCTCTTCCCCCCTACCCTCCGCCCCCTCCCCTCTCCCTCCTCCGCTCCCTCCTCTCTCCCTCCTCTTCCCCCCTACCCTCCGCCCCTCCCCTCTCCCTCCTCTTCCCCCTACCCTCCGCCCCTCCCCTCTCCCTCCTCTTCCCCCTACCCTCCGCCCCCTCCCCTCTCCCTCCTCTTCCCCCTACCCTCCGCTCCCTCCCCTCTCCCTCCTCTTCCCCCCTACCCTCCGCTCCCTCCCCTCTCCCTCCTCTTCCCCCCTACCCTCCGCCCCCTCCCCTCTCCCTCCTCTTCCCCCCTACCCTCCGCCCCCTCCCCTCTCCCTCCTCCGCTCCCTCCTCTCTCCCTCCTCTTCCCCCCTACCCTCCGCCCCCTCCCCTCTCCCTCCTCCGCTCCCTCCTCTCTCCCTCCTCTTCCCCCCTACCCTCCGCCCCCTCCCCTCTCCCTCCTCTTCCCCCCTACCCTCCGCCCCCTCCCCTCTCCCTCCTCTTCCCCCCTACCCTCCGCCCCTCCCCTCTCCCTCCTCTTCCCCTACCCTCCGCCCCCTCCCCTCTCCCTCCTCTTCCCCCTACCCTCCGCTCCCTCCCCTCTCCCTCCTCTTCCCCCCTACCCTCCGCTCCCTCCCCTCTCCCTCCTCTTCCCCCCTACCCTCCGCCCCCTCCCCTCTCCCTCCTCTTCCCCCCTACCCTCCGCCCCCTCCCCTCTCCCTCCTCTTCCCCCCTACCCTCCGCCCCTCCCCTCTCCCTCCTCTTCCCCCTCCCCTCTCCCTCCTCTTCCCCCCTACCCTCCGCCCCCTCCCCTCTCCCTCCTCTTCCCCCCTACCCTCCGCCCCTCCCCTCTCCCTCCTCTTCCCCCTCCCCTCTCCCTTCTCTTCCCCCCTACCCTCCGCCCCCTCCCCTCTCCCTCCTCTTCCCCCCTACCCTCCGCCCCTCCCCTCTCCCTCCTCTTCCCCCCTACCCTCCGCCCCCTCCCCTCTCCCTCCTCTTCCCCCTACCCTCCGCCCCCTCCCCTCTCCCTCCTCTTCCCCCCTACCCTCCGCCCCCTCCCCTCTCCCTCCTCTTCCCCCCTACCCTCCACCCCCTCCCCTCTCCCTCCTCTTCCCCCTACCCTCCACCCCCTCCCCTCTCCCTCCTCTTCCCCCTACCCTCCGCCCCCTCCCCTCCCTCCTCTTCCCCCTACCCTCCGCCCCCTCCTCCCCCCTACCCTCCGCCCCCTCCCCTCTCCCTCCTCCTCCCCCTCCCCTCTCCCTCCTCTTCCCCCCTACCCTCCGCCCCCTCCCCTCTCCCTCCTCCTCCCCCTCCCCTCTCCCTCCTCTTCCCCCCTACCCTCCGCCCCCTCTCCCTCCTCTTCCCCCCTACCCTCCGCCCCCCTCCCCTCTCCCTCCTCTTCCCCCCTACCCTCCGCCCCCTCCCCTCTCCCTCCTCTTCCCCCCCTACCCTCCGCCCCCTCCCCTCTCCCTCCTCTTCCCCCCTACCCTCTGCCCCCTCCCCTCTCCCTCCTCTTCCCCTACCCTCCACCCCCCCTCCCCTCTCCCTCCTCTTCCCCCCTACCCTCCGCCCCCTCTTCCCCTACCCTCCACCCCCTCCCCTCCCCCTCCTCCTCCTCTCCCTCTACTCTTCCTCCCCTCTTCCCTCTCCTCTCCTCCCCACCCCTCTTCCCTCTCCTCCCCTCTTTCCTCTCCTCCCCTCCCCTCTTCCCCCTCCCCTCCCCTCTTCCCCCTCCCCTCTCCCCCCTCCCCTCTCCTCCCACTCCACTCCCCTCTTCCCTCTCCTCCCCCTCCCCTCACTCCCTCTCCTCTCTTCCCCCCTCCTTCCCTCTTTTTCCCCGGTGAACGGAGCCTGGTTTTTCTTTCCAAATATCACAGAATTGCCATGGTGTAGAAGGATGCCCTGCAGCCCACCATCTCTGGACTGGTTCTCTAAGCATTTTAACGTGGGGTTATTGGGGAGTTAAGGGCAGCAAGGTTGAGGATCATCAGATCAGCCCTGGTCTCATTGAATGGCGGGGGCAGACTGGATGGGCCAAGTGGCCTGCTTCTGCTCCGACATCTCAGTCTGACTTACTGACAATCCGCTGCCTTTCCCCCTACACCTGTACGCAGTCTAAATAGAAACAATCATCCACTGCCCTCTCGAGTGCCTCGATGGAACCTGCCTCCACCACACTTCCAGGCCGTGTATTCCAGACCCCAACCACTCGCTGTGTGAAAAAGTTTCTCACCTCACATTTGCTCCTTTTGCAAATCACTTTAAATCTGTGCCCCTCTCGTTCTCAATCTGTTTGCGAGCAGGAACAGCTTCTCCCTATCTACTCTGTCCAGCCCCCTCATGATTTTGAACATCTCTATCATATCTCCTCTCAGCCACCTTCTATCCAAGGAGAACAGTCCCAACCTCTCCAATCTATCCTCATAGCTGAAGTTTCTCATCCCTGGGACCATTCTTGTAATCCTCTTCTGCGCTCTCTCCAATGTGTTCACATCCTTCCTATAATGTGGTGCCCAGAACTGTACACAGTACTCCAGCTGAGGTCTAACAAGTGTCTTATATAAATTCAGCATAACCTCCCTGCTCTTGTACTCTGTGCCCCTATTAATAAAGCCCAAGGTACTTTAGGCTTTATTAACTGCTCTCTCCACCTGCCCTGCCACCTTTGATGACTTACGTACATATACACTCAGGTATCTCTGCTCCTGCACACCCTTTAGAATAGTATCCTTTATTTTATACTCCCTCCACGTTCTTTGCACCAAAACGTATCACCTCATACTTCATCTGCCACCGATCTGTCCACTCCAATGCGTCAACGTCATTTTAAAGTTCTAAATATATCTTTAACTTGCTGCATCTTTGGTTCCCTCGTGTTGGTAACTAGTTTGCTTTTAAAAAAAAAAGTTGGAATGGAAGTTAATTTTTGCGGACCGGAATTTTCCCGCACTTACAAAATGGCCATCACAACGACCCCTTCCAATTCTTTTCCACCTATAAATCTGGTCAACATCTGCCTTCACTTTATTAATCATTTCTTAATCTGTGACAAAAGAATAATTATGAACCCTTCACATTTTTCCCAGCCTATGAAAGCCCAACGCAAATTGTCAGTGACTAATTAATAACAATTTCACTTCACTAAAACACCATTCATTTTTAAAAATTTACACTTGCATTTTCCCAGCTGCAGTTATTTTCGAAAAAAATGTTCCAGGCGTTGGCCAGTAACTCCAAGTAAAAAGAGAAAGTTTTATTTTCTTCCTTCCCATTAACTATTATCATCTTCCTTCTCATTAACAAACTATTACATTTGGAGAAGATTTCTCATATATATTACTTAAAACTATTAACAATCTTTGCATTGGTCCCCACATGATGGCAACACCAAGGCAACAGTTATTTATGTCAACCATTGGTCAAGAACAATTGAATTTACACGCGAACATTAATTATTATTGATAATTTAAGTTAAAGTGCAAGGGTCAAGGGGATTCCAAGGATCGAATAGGACTTTGAATTGGTTACGTGTCCAATGCAGATGGTTCAATGATCTCCCAAGAGTTTGGGGGTGGCTTTGGTCATATTTTAAGAATAAAACCTTCAAAAAGGTCATTAATTGTGAAGCCATGAAAGAGTAAATAAGGAGAAACTGCTTCCAATCGCAGGAAGCTTAGATAGGTTTAAAAAGGTAACTGGCGAAATATCCGGAGGTCTCATGTTGTGATCTGGAATGCACTGCCTGAAAGGATGAAGGAACAGGTTCAATAGTAACTTTCAAAAATGGAATACTCAATAGGTGGGAGGGAGAGAAAGATAATTACACATGGATAAGGAGGAAGTGCAGACACTTTATCCAATTAGTCCAATCCAATTGACCGCTATTTTGATCATGAGTTTGTCTGAACTGAACAACCATTAAACAAGTGGGCGTTGTCTGGCCTTACCAGGCACAAGAGGGTGGGTGAACAGATTTGCTGGCAAATCTGGGACCAGGGCCCATCAGCCAGCAAACCTCCCACTGAAGGGCAGCCACGTGTGTGATTGCTAGAAGGGCAGGGAGATCCCATCAAACAACCACACCCTGCAAGAACACACCCTTTCAGGAGAGGAGGAAGAAAACTGGGATGCAGGTCCAACAAGAGACTGCATCAACATGCCCAGGGTGTTTAGATACTGAACTTTCATATCGAAGAGGGTCCTGTATACAATGCACCATATTGGAAGCAGATAAAAGCTCAGTGCAAATTACCCACTTACCTTTGGGGTGTTGCATCATCCCACCATGATCAGGCGTTTCCCCACCTCAGTTGCACCATTACAGGCACGGACAACCAGCAGAAACCAGGAGGACTTCTCACGGATGGCGGGCAGACTTCATCCTTTAGTTCAACCGCAGTGTCACATCACTGGTCTCCTCAGCTCAGATATCAGACGGGGTGTGGCAATGCTCAAAAAATGGAGCGAGATGATGGAAATACAGTCAAGTCTTCACTCACCGTGAGCTCCCAGCACTCTGGTCAACCTGTCCAAATGCTCAGTCTGGCCCATCGAGAAGACAGCTTTGGCATTCTCAAGCAGCAGGCCTGCCTTGAGAGAATCGTGCAACATTCCCAACGAATCAGGCCAAGAGCAGAGAATCCCATACCACCTGAATAAGAGAAGTGTTGCAGAGCACAACAAGGAGAGCTGAGGAAGGCCCTACCTTTGCTGGGATCGTGGAATTCAGCCAGGGCAACAGCGTTGATTCAATGGGTCTCACCACTGGACCGGAGTGTGGGACCAGAAACCAAAAATAGCCTCACACCCTGATCCGTGTCCAGTCAACCACTCCACCACCCCACTATTGGAAAATAAATAGGTTAATGCAGTGTGAGGACAGGTTCCAGAAGAGATACCCAGTGTGTCTGCTGAGTACTGGCAGGGACCAGTTCTCCAAAGCAGCCAACATTAGGCAAGTGAGCAAACCAGGGATGTGTAAACCCCCATAGCCCCAAACCAACGGAGAACCAGCTGTAGAGCATCTCAGTGTTCTCCAGGTGTGGGCACCAGCTAACTGCCAAGAGCAATCCCAAATCCAAAACTGGGAAGGCAGCATCTCGGTCACCATGTAAATGCCACTCCTCTTATCCTCCCTCCCTCCTAGTTTGCTTCAAATGAAAACCCTCAACAGAGAGCCCCCAGAACAAAAAATGAAGAATCACACTGCACCCCAAGTTCGTTTGTGTGTTTTTTATTAATAATATAGTAATGTGTTGAAAATTCCTCAGCAACTCAGTATACAACATTGTCACCTGGGCCAGCTACCACTGCCAGACACAGCAGAAACTTCAGTTACAAAACCTTTCACCCACAAAACCTTTCAAATGGGGTGAAAATTAACAATGGAGGACGTGGGACATTGCCCAGGGCAAGTCTATAGATCACTGTTTGTAAATGCTTTCTGCTTTACTACCAGGTCTCCATACCGCGAACACAGGAGCCTGTTCTCACTCTTCAGAACAGGCATCAAGCACTAGAAGCTACGCAAATGCAGGACACAACTTAACCCCTGGAGTTTAGAAGAACGAGGGGTGATCTCATTGAAACAGGTAAATTTCTCAGAGGGTTTGAGAGGGTAGATGCTGTGAGGCTGTTTACCTCACTCCCCGGTTGGAGAGTCCAAAACTAAGGGGGGGGGGTCCCCTAGTCTCAGGATAAGGGGCCGGCCGTTTTGGACTGAGATGAGGAGAACTTTCTTCACTCAGAAGGTGGTGAATCTTTTGAGAACGCTACCCCAGGGAGCTGCGGATGCTCCGTCGTTGATTATATTCGAGGCTCGGATCAATAGATTTTCAGGCACTAAAGGATAGGGTGGGAAAGTGGAGTTGAGGTCAAAGATCAGCCATATTTTATTGGCTGGCAGAGGAGGCTGGCGGAGTTGAATGACCTCCTCCAGCTCCTGTTCCTTATGTTCCCTCAGTGGCAAAGGTTCCAACTTAAATGTTTGTACCATTCCAGACCCACAACTTAAATCCTGCAGCTGCCCCACCCCCCCCACTCAAAAAGGTTTGATTTAAAAACTTGCCACAAATCGACAGACCTGCCCTAAAATCCTCTCACCCTGTCCCTCCAAGAGCCCTAGACAGACATAAATACATTACAAACAAGTTCAAGAACTCCAGTGCTGTTGGAAATCAATGGGGAGGGGTAAATAAAATCACCTGCCCATTTTAAAATTGATGGGAGTTCCACACTGAGATCCATTCAGAAGCGTTAAACAATCGGATCCCAGACAGCGTGTTGGCAAAGGATTTCTTTATCGTCTGTCCTTGGGTTCCAATCTTGAGTTAAAATTTCTTCTGCTTAGATGGTGGCCTGCAAACAAGGAGTTAAACATCACTCTCTGAGTCAATCTACTGTCACCTATAAACACAGCCACCTCAGCGAGCAATTATTCAATACACAGATCTTCAGAACAGATGCAGATTCAGAGAAAGGCTACAGCTTAAAATAAGGTGATATGAGAGAGAGAGAGAGAGAGAGAGAGTGCACATGCACCTGGTATCCATAAGAAAATCAGGCAAAATCCCCTCAAAAGATACCGAACAGGCTGTCACAGAGGATGTAGAGATAAACACGGAAAATGCTCCAGCTAAGAACGGCCAGGTGTATACCAAGGGCAAGATACCAGGCTAGAAGCAACAGCGAAGACTGGGGTAGGGGGCGGGGTCCCAGTCAGTCACTAACCACTTGTCTCCTTCTCCAATTCTCACCCCTCTTGTTCTGAAGCAATGAGTGTTGGGTTCGACAGGACCCAATGACAACGAGCCTCTCACACACACTAGATTGCTCGATTGGCACCCCACCTACCACCTTCAACATTCACTCCCTCCACCACCGGCACACAGCTGAAGCAACGTGTACCATCCACAAGTTGCACTGCAGGAATTCACCAAGGTTCCTTCGACAGCATGAAGGGATAGAGTGAGAAAGCGGAGCAGTCAAAGGTCAGCCATATTTTATTGGTCTTGTCCAGCTCCTATTTCTTACATTCTTTTCTCAAATCCACGACTTCTACCATCTAGAAGGACAAGGGCAGCAGACACATGGGGAACACCACCACCTGGAAGTTCCCCCTCCAAGCCCCTCACCACCCTGACTTGGAAATATATCGGCCGTTCCTTCACTGTCGCTGGGTCAAAATCCTGGAACTCCCTCCCTAACAGCGCTGTGGGTGTACCTACACCACACGGACAAAATCCTGGAACTCCCTCCGTAACAGCGCTGTGGGTGTACCTACACCACACGGACAAAATCCTGGAACTCCCTCCCTAACAGCGCTGTGGGTGTACCTACACCACAGGGGACAAAATCCTGGAACTCCCTCCCTAACAGCACTGTGGGTGTACCTACACCACATGGACAAAATCCTGGAACTCCCTCCCTAACAGTGCTGTGGGTGTACCTACACCACATGGACAAAATCCTGGAACTCCCTCCCTAACAGCGCTGTGGGTGTACCTACACCACAGGGACAAAATCCTGGAACTCCCTCCCTAACAGCGCTGTGGGTGTACCTACACCACATGGACAAAATCCTGGAACTCCCTCCCTAACAGCGCTGTGGGTGTACCTACACCACAGGGACAAAATCCTGGAACTCCCTCCCTAACAGCACTGTGGGTGTACCTACACCACACGGACAAAATCCTGGAACTCCCTCCCTAACAGCACTGTGGGTGTACCTACACCACATGGACTGCAGCGGTTCAAGAAGGCAGCTCACCACCACCTTCTCAAGGGGTAATTAGGGAAGGGCAACAAACACCAGCCTAGCCAGTGACACCCACTTCCCATGAACAAAAAAAAGATGACAAAAGTCAGGCTATGGGATTTTGCAATGAGTACATGCTGGGAAAACCTGCTATAATCACCAGTGGGAGACTCTGAATAGTGATCTGGAGCAGAACTATAGCAGATTCTCTCTCCAATACTCAGAGCACCAGCACTAGCTAGGGCACATGCACAAATGAAGTAGACACCACCCCCCCCACCTACCTTCCATCTCTCATCTCCAACTCATGTCATCTTTGCAGATTGACTGTATAGTAGTAACTCAGTACCTGGGTATGTCAGGACACAGCTACGAGAGGTCTCTTAAGGTTCGAGTCACATGGATTTCAGATGCAAACAGACAGCAAAACACATCCCCAACACATTCTCTCTCTCTGCCTCCTCCCTCCCTCCCTTCCAGGCATACATGGCACAGCTACATTCTCATGTCTCTGCAAAGGATAACAATAAAAAAGGTTTGCTGCTTCTTCTGCAGGTAGGACAGTGTCTCAGTTCAAAACCAACCTCGATCATGTTTTCAAACCTTGGGTCAGCACTCTCGACTGAGCCAGAAGGGTGTAGGTTGAAGTCCCACTCCAGGGACTCGAGCACAGAACTGCTGACGAAGGGAGTGGCGGGGCAGCCTGTGGGAGACACCAGCCATTTCCTTTAGACGAGGCATGAAAACCAACGCGGCTCTGTCCCTTCGTTTGGATTGTGAAAGATCTCCCCGGCCGCTATTTGGAAGTGGGAGAGGTGGATGCTAGAGAAAATAGCTCTCCGCAGCATCCTGCACCCCATATACATACATCCCTCAAAAAAACAGAAACATCTGGGTCATGATCACTAAAGCAAATGAACTGGGTCATCGTCATGTTGCTGTGTAGGAGCTGGCTATGCACAATTTGACTGTCACATTTCCTTAACAGTGACCCCGCGTCAATCGCTCGTTCGAGGTCATGAAAGACCCCACGGAAATGCAAGCGTTTCTTTTACACCCATTGGGATAGCCAACCCCTGAGATCAACACGTTTGCGTTCTCTCCTGTGTGGTCTGACTATCAGCGGGCAAAGTCACCAGTAGTTCATTCTCAATAATCACCAAACCTGATGTTTACTGTCTGGAGCGCTTTGTTCAGAAAATTTCCCAAAGTAGGCCAAGGGTGAATGTTTCAGTTGTGGGTGTTTTACTGATCTAAGTTGCCCGCTATCGCATTAATTTAAAAATAATCCCCACTGTATCAGCTGGTGGAAGGGAGTACACCCTGCTTCCATTTAATTCTCTTGGATTTTCTAGGAATTGTGTTACAGAAACGGGCGAATGAAGTTGATAAAGCGGCTAAAAAAGGCCATGGGATCCTGACCTTCATAAATAGTGACGAGAAACCTAGGAGCACAGAAGGTTAAGGGGAGATCTGATATTCAAAATTTAAGGCATTTTGATAAAAGTATGGATAAACTGTTTCATTTGGCAAGTATGTTGGTAACCAGAAGCCATCTCTTCAAAATCATTAGCAAATAAAACAGAGAAGGAACTGATATAATAGGATCTGGAATGCTCGACTGAAAGGGTGGTAGAAGCTAATTCCACAGTGTCCTGCAAAGGCCAGTTGGACAGATGCTTGAAGAGGACTTGCAGTTTGCAAGGTTTGGGGAAGGGAAAGCCTGGGTATGGGATTAAGCCAGGCAACTTTCAAAAGGCACAATGGGCTGAATGGCCTCCTCCTGTGCTATATGATTCTATGAATATCATAAAAAGATAGCCCCTCCCCACGAGCCTACACCAACTTCAACTGCGGTGCAATTCTTTGCCAAGCACTCCAGGATGGATCTGAAAACACCAAAAGGGGGTGACAGTGGTTGGATCTCACCGCAAGAATTCGCCAAGGCTCCTTCGACAGCACCTTCCAAACCCACGACCACCACCATCTAGAAGGACAAGGGCAGCAGACACATGGGGAACACCATCACCTGGAAGTTCCCCTCCAAGTCACATCATCCTGACTTGGAAATATATCGGCCGTTCCTTCACTGTCGCTGGATCAAAATACTGGAACTCCCTCCCTAACAGCACTGTGGGTGTACCTACACCACACGGACAAAATCCTGGAACTCCCTCCCTAACAGCGCTGTGGGTGTACCTACACCACATGGACAAAATCCTGGAACTCCCTCCCTAACAGCGCTGTGGGTGTACCTACACCACATGGACAAAATCCTGGAACTCCCTCCCTAACAGCGCCGTGGGTGTACCTACACCACATGGACAAAATCCTGGAACTCCCTCCCTAACAGCGCTGTGGGTGTACCTACACCACACGGACAAAATCCTGGAACTCCCTCCCTAACAGCGCTGTGGGTGTACCTACACCACACAGGACAAAATCCTGGAACTCCCTCCCTAACAGCACTGTGGGTGTACCTACACCACATGGACAAAATCCTGGAACTCCCTCCCTAACAGCGCTGTGGGTGTACCTACACCACACGGACAAAATCCTGGAACTCCCTCCCTAACAGCACTGTGGGTGTACCTACACCACACGGACAAAATCCTGGAACTCCCTCCCTAACAGCACTGTGGGTGTACCTACACCACATGGACAAAATCCTGGAACTCCCTCCCTAACAGCGCCGTGGGTGTACCTACACCACACGGACAAAATCCTGGAACTCCCTCCCTAACAGCGCTGTGGGTGTACCTACACCACATGGACAAAATCCTGGAACTCCCTCCCTAACACCGCTGTGGGTGTACCTACACCACATGGGACTGCAGCGGCTCAAGAAGGCAGCTCACCCACCACCTTCTCAAGGGCAATTAGGGATGGGCAACAAATGCTGGGCCCGGCCAGCGAAGCCCACATCCCAGGAATGAATTAACAAAAAAATTCATCACATCTCCATTAGGACCAGGAAGAGGCCATTCAGCCCCTCTGGCTCTTTCCACCATTCAATCAGTTCACAGTTGATCTATATATGACCCATACACCCCTCAGTCCACAACCTAGGTACACAAGTTTAGGAAAATGAGAGGTGATCTTATTGAAACATATAAGATCCTGAGATACTGGGAGGATGTTCCCACTTCTGGGGGAGACAAGAACTAGGGGCACACAGTTTAATAACATGAGGTCTACCGTTTAAGACAGAGAGGAAGAGAATTTTTCTCTCTCAAAGGGTCATCACTCTGTGGAATTCTCTTCCCCACAGAGCAGTTGGGGGCTGGGTCATTGAATATATTCAAGGCTGAGTTAGACAGATTTTTGATAGACAAGGGACTCAAGGATTATGGACTGGGAGGGTGCAGACGGCAAAGTGGAGTGGAGACACAATCAGATCAGCCATGAACCTATGGAATGGTGGAACAGACTCCTACTGCTCCCAAGTCTTATGCTCCTATGAACAGGTGGGAACTTACTACACCCAAGTTAGAAACCACTCCACACAGACTAAAACTGCGGTGAGTGCTTATTAGATGCATCCTCTCAACACGAGGACATTCCCCACTTCACTTCTGAAAGGGGCCCTCCCCACCATTCCTTCAGAGTCTTTCACTGCCTTATGACCAAAGTGAAGCACGGTCACTGATGTAACATACGAAACGCAACCCTGTTCAGCAAGAGAGGGGAACTGACTGACCCAGCCACCCAATGACCAAAGAGGTTGCCAATTAGTATACGTGGGCAGGGAACATTCCCCATTCCCCAGTGAGGCAGGAGTTATTTAATGACACACACACACACCTGTACATTCCTACAACGACAGCATGATCTCTCTCATAGGGCTCCAACGTTAACTGTTCCTGGGGTTTCATGTTCTCCTGTTGCATCTTCTTCACCTCCGCTGCAAACACTGCTTCAGGGGCTGCGGTGGAGTCAATGCAGTTTGCCTGCAGGGATAAGCACACACACACACACAGATGTTAGGTCAACTGCAAGGCCTGTGCACTACCTCAGGTTTCCTACAGACTCATAGAGATAAATCCTGTCTGTGGGCACAAGCTCATCAGATGCCATCCCTGGCTATACTATCTACTCAAAAATCCATAAAACCATGTACCCCCAGAAATGTTCAAATCCACAAGCAACAGTCGTGAGATGCAAAAACAACTTTATCAAAATCAATTCAAAACACATTAACATTCCTATATCTACTTGCATATGGATCTCTCCACCTACTTAATCCCCTCCCACATCCCCATGTACACTCCCCCCCATCACTGACTCTACCCACCCATTTAATCCCCTCCCACAGCCCCATGTACACTCCCCCCTATCACTGACTCTACCCACCCATTTAATCACCCTCCCACATCCCCATGTACACTCTCCCCTATCACTGACTCTACCCACCCATTTAATCACCCTCCCACATCCCCATGTACACTCTCCCCTATCACTGACTCTACCCACCCATTTAATCCCCTCCCACATCCCCATGTACACTCTCCCCTATCACTGACTCTACCCACCCATTTAATCCCCTCCCACAGCCCCATGTACACTCCCCCCCATCACTGACTCTACCCACCCATTTAATCCCCACCCACACCCCCATGTACACTCTCCCCTATCACTGACTCTACCCACCCATTTAATCCCCCTCCGACATCCCCACATACACTCTCCCCTATCACAGACTCTACCCATCCATTTAATCCCCTCCCACATCCCCATGTACACTCTCCCCTATCACAGACTCTACCCATCCATTTAATCCCCTCCCACATCCCCATGTACACTCTCCCCTATCACTGACTCTACCCACCCATTTAATCCCCTCCCACACCCCCATGTACACTCTCCCCCTATCACTGACTCTACCCACCCATTTAATCCCCTCCCACAGCCCCATGTACACTCCCCCCGATCACTGACTCTACCTTCCCATTTAATCCCCTCCCACATCCCCATGTACACTCTCCCCTATCACTGACTCTACCCACCCATTTAATCCCCTCCCACAGCCCCATGTACACTCTCCCCCTATCACTGACTCTACCCACCCATTTAATCCCCTCCCACATCCCCATGTACACTCTCCCCTATCACAGACTCTACCCATCCATTTAATCCCCTCCCACATCCCCATGTACACTCTCCCCTATCACTGACTCTACCCACCCATTTAATCCCCTCCCACATCCCCATGTACACTCTCCCTCTATCACTGACTCTACCCACCCATTTAATCCCCTCCCACAGCCCCATGTACACTCTCCCCTATCACTGACTCTACCCACCCATTTAATCACCCTCCGACATCCCCACGTACACTTCTCCCCTCTATTACTGCTTCTTTCCAGAGAGAAGGCTTCATGTCTCACTCCAGAGACTGGAGTATATAACCTCGGCTGACTTTTCAGTGCTGTAGCAAGGGGGCGTTGCCATGGCAGAGTTGCCATTCCTCAGACAAGCCATTAAACCGAGATCTCTGTTCCGAGTTCAGCTGGCGCTTGACTGATGCTAGGCACTGTTGTAAGAGCTGGGAGACCCCTGGGGTGGACGGGACAAACAACGCCCCCCCCCCCACAACTGAAACATCAGGGAACACAATAAACTCGGTATTGTCCTGTGCAAGTCGATTGTGGAGTTCTCCTACAGAACAGTGGGCACTGTACTGAGAAAAGCAAAGCAGTCCAACTACTGTAAACCGTGTGGGAACGTGCCAAATACAAGAGGGGGCCGGGCGTTCCAATGCAAGTTCCCTGCGTCCTTCCTCTGAACAACATGGGAACACGCAGACACGCTCACCCACAATTCAAGTGAATCATTTTAAATCCAACACGGAACTTTGGTGGGATTCAGGGAGGGGGAAACGTGCTCCCCCCATACACCTCAGCACAGGCAGCATCATTCAAACTCCCCAACCCTTACAGACGCAGAGGAGGAGGAGGAGGAGCTGGGCACCGGGCTCACCTTAATGGAGATGACAAAGTGACCACCCACTTTGAGAAAATGGTGTGCGTTGAGTGCCACGATCCTGCACTGGTCTGGCTGCGCCACGTCAGCAAAAATCACATCCACCATTCCTGTGGAAAAAGCAGAAGACATGAGTACAAGGTGGGGGGCGGTAACTGGGAGCAGCTGTGGGCAGCACATACTGGCATCGACTATTAATAGGAACTGATAGTGGTCTCCTCCAAGGTTAGGAGGGTTTCCCTCCAAGGTTAGGAGGGTTTCCCCCCATGGTCTCCGCTCAGTAACAGGCTTCTCTTGTACCCATCATCATCTGGGTCCTTCGTCTGCATGAGGACCAATAGCACAGGTCATCTGAGGACGAGCTGCTCACTCCTCCACCTGAGGGTGGGCTGCTCGCTCCTTCCCCCCCCCCACCTCCCCCTCCCCTCCGAGGGCAGGCTGCTCGCTCCTCCCTCCCACCGAGGGCAGGCTGCTCGCTCCTCTCTGAGGACAGGGGCAGTGCTCTGACACATGGAGGGAAGTGAAGTGGAACCTGCCAATTTGGTCTTTGCACTGAGTTAGGTAGAATTTTACATCACAGAAACAGGCCATTCGGGGAGACAGTGGTGTAGTGGTAATATCACTGGACCAGTAATCCAGAGGGCCCAGCTAACGCTCTGGGGACATGGGTTCAAATCCCACCTCAAAGCTAGTCAGTGATGGAGACCATGACAACTATCATTGATTGTCAGAAAATCCCATCTGGTTCACTGACGTACCTTTAGGGGAGGAAATCGGCCATCCTTAACCCGTCTGGCCTCCAGCAATGTGGTTGATTCTTAACTGCCCTCTGGTTATTTCACTCAGTTTAAGAGCAATTAGGGTTAGGCTACAAACGCTGGTCTGCTCACATCCCACGTACGAATATAAAAGAAAGAATCTGCTCCGTGCTGGTGTTCCTGCCCCACACCAGCCTCCTCCCACCCCCCCCCTCTCCATCTCACCCCATCCCCCAAACCCTTCTATTCCTCTCCCCCTCACCTGTTTATCCAGCACGCCCCGCTCCATTCCCCCACCCTCCAGCACGCCCCGCTCCATTCCCCCACCCTCCAGCACGCCCCGCTCCATTCCCCCAGCCCGCCCCGCTCCATTCCCCCAGCCTCCAGCCCGCCCCGCTCCATTCCCCCAGCACGCCCCGCTCCATTCCCCCAGCCCGCCCCGCTCCATTCCCCCAGCACGCCCCGCTCCATTCCCCCAGCACGCCCCGCTCCATTCCCCCCAGCACGCCCCGCTCCATTCCCCCAGCACGCCCCGCTCCATTCCCCCAGCCCGCCCCGCTCCATTCCCCCAGCACGCCCCGCTCCATTCCCCCACCCCCCAGCCCGCCCCGCTCCATTCCCCCAGCCCGCCCCGCTCCATTCCCCCAGCCCGCCCCGCTCCATTCCCCCAGCCCGCCCCGCTCCATTCCCCCAGCACGCCCCGCTCCATTCCCCCCAGCACGCCCCGCTCCATTCCCCCCAGCACGCCCCGCTCCATTCCCCCAGCACGCCCCGCTCCATTCCCCCAGCACGCCCCGCTCCATTCCCCCCAGCACGCCCCGCTCCATTCCCCCAGCACGCCCCGCTCCATTCCCCCAGCCCGCCCCGCTCCATTCCCCCAGCACGCCCCGCTCCATTCCCCCACCCCCCAGCCCGCCCCGCTCCATTCCCCCAGCCCGCCCCGCTCCATTCCCCCAGCCCGCCCCGCTCCATTCCCCCAGCCCGCCCCGCTCCATTCCCCCAGCACGCCCCGCTCCATTCCCCCAGCACGCCCCGCTCCATTCCCCCACCCCCCAGCCCGCCCCGCTCCATTCCCCCAGCCCGCCCCGCTCCATTCCCCCAGCCCGCCCCGCTCCATTCCCCCCAGCACGCCCCGCTCCATTCCCCCAGCACGCCCCGCTCCATTCCCCCAGCACGCCCCGCTCCATTCCCCCAGCACGCCCCGCTCCATTCCCCCCAGCACGCCCCGCTCCATTCCCCCCAGCACGCCCCGCTCCATTCCCCCCAGCACGCCCCGCTCCATTCCCCCCAGCACGCCCCGCTCCATTCCCCCCAGCACGCCCCGCTCCATTCCCCCCAGCACGCCCCGCTCCATTCCCCCCAGCACGCCCCGCTCCATTCCCCCCAGCACGCCCCGCTCCATTCCCCCCAGCACGCCCCGCTCCATTCCCCCCAGCACGCCCCGCTCCATTCCCCCCAGCACGCCCCGCTCCATTCCCCCCAGCACGCCCCGCTCCATTCCCCCCAGCACGCCCCGCTCCATTCCCCCCAGCACGCCCCGCTCCATTCCCCCCAGCACGCCCCGCTCCATTCCCCCCAGCACGCCCCGCTCCATTCCCCCCAGCACGCCCCGCTCCATTCCCCCCAGCACGCCCCGCTCCATTCCCCCCAGCACGCCCCGCTCCATTCCCCCCAGCACGCCCCGCTCCATTCCCCCCAGCACGCCCCGCTCCATTCCCCCCAGCACGCCCCGCTCCATTCCCCCCAGCACGCCCCGCTCCATTCCCCCCAGCACGCCCCGCTCCATTCCCCCCAGCACGCCCCGCTCCATTCCCCCCAGCACGCCCCGCTCCATTCCCCCCAGCACGCCCCGCTCCATTCCCCCCAGCACGCCCCGCTCCATTCCCCCCAGCACGCCCCGCTCCATTCCCCCCAGCACGCCCCGCTCCATTCCCCCCAGCACGCCCCGCTCCATTCCCCCCAGCACGCCCCGCTCCATTCCCCCCAGCACGCCCCGCTCCATTCCCCCCAGCACGCCCCGCTCCATTCCCCCCAGCACGCCCCGCTCCATTCCCCCCAGCACGCCCCGCTCCATTCCCCCCAGCACGCCCCGCTCCATTCCCCCCAGCACGCCCCGCTCCATTCCCCCCAGCACGCCCCGCTCCATTCCCCCCAGCACGCCCCGCTCCATTCCCCCCAGCACGCCCCGCTCCATTCCCCCCAGCACGCCCCGCTCCATTCCCCCCAGCACGCCCCGCTCCATTCCCCCCAGCACGCCCCGCTCCATTCCCCCCAGCACGCCCCGCTCCATTCCCCCCAGCACGCCCCGCTCCATTCCCCCCAGCACGCCCCGCTCCATTCCCCCCAGCACGCCCCGCTCCATTCCCCCCAGCACGCCCCGCTCCATTCCCCCCAGCACGCCCCGCTCCATTCCCCCCAGCACGCCCCGCTCCATTCCCCCCAGCACGCCCCGCTCCATTCCCCCCAGCACGCCCCGCTCCATTCCCCCCAGCACGCCCCGCTCCATTCCCCCCAGCACGCCCCGCTCCATTCCCCCCAGCACGCCCCGCTCCATTCCCCCCAGCACGCCCCGCTCCATTCCCCCCAGCACGCCCCGCTCCATTCCCCCCAGCACGCCCCGCTCCATTCCCCCCAGCACGCCCCGCTCCATTCCCCCCAGCACGCCCCGCTCCATTCCCCCCAGCACGCCCCGCTCCATTCCCCCCAGCACGCCCCGCTCCATTCCCCCCAGCACGCCCCGCTCCATTCCCCCCAGCACGCCCCGCTCCATTCCCCCCAGCACGCCCCGCTCCATTCCCCCCAGCACGCCCCGCTCCATTCCCCCCAGCACGCCCCGCTCCATTCCCCCCAGCACGCCCCGCTCCATTCCCCCCAGCACGCCCCGCTCCATTCCCCCCAGCACGCCCCGCTCCATTCCCCCCAGCACGCCCCGCTCCATTCCCCCCAGCACGCCCCGCTCCATTCCCCCCAGCACGCCCCGCTCCATTCCCCCCAGCACGCCCCGCTCCATTCCCCCCAGCACGCCCCGCTCCATTCCCCCCAGCACGCCCCGCTCCATTCCCCCCAGCACGCCCCGCTCCATTCCCCCCAGCACGCCCCGCTCCATTCCCCCCAGCACGCCCCGCTCCATTCCCCCACCCCCCAGCACGCCCCGCTCCATTCCCCCCAGCACGCCCCGCTCCATTCCCCCACCCCCCAGCACGCCCCGCTCCATTCCCCCACCCCCCAGCACGCCCCGCCCCATTCCCCCACCCCCAGCACATCCCACCCCATTCCCCCACCCCCCAGCACATCCCACCCCATTCCCCCACCCCCCAGCACATCCCACCCCATTCCTCCATCCCCCAGCACATCCCACCCCATTTCCACCCCCCCAAACACTGTCCCATTCCCCACCCCCATCACTGTTCCATTCAACCTCCAAGCAACAGCCACCCCAGCCCCAGCTTACCCAGGAGCATGCGGTATTTGTGTGGGTGTCTGGCATCCTCAATGATGGGGATGATGTTTGTCCGTTTCTTGGCCACGTTGATGAGGTCACGGCCTGACCGGTGAGAGAACTCAACCGCGTAAACCAAGCCCTCCTGTTGTGGAAAAGAGAGAGAGAGAGATCAGGCTCTGAAAACCCCTAAACATCAGACCCCAAAATCTCACACCCCCCCCCCCCCACCAAACAGCCCTTCCTCCTACTGGATCCCTAACCCCCACCCCCCCCCCAAAACACCGCGATGGTCCACGTGCGAGACCCCTCCCAGCCTTAGCCCGACTCATGCAGCACGCGGTTCAAGGTCAAATCTGCTCACTCACGGGTCCCACAATATCCGACACATGAGAGACGGTGGTGCCCGACGCTGCTCCCAGATACAGCACTTTGGCTCCTGGTTTGATGTGAATCTGGTCGATGCCACCAAGGATCGCAGCCGCAAGTTTCGACCGGAAAGGGTTCCAAGCTCTGTACTCGATCTTCACCTCTGCCTCCTGAAAAAAATAAGGAAACACCACCGGCAGTCAGTTCCACACAGAAAACCAAACGTACCCAGCTGGCCTGGGAAACACCGTCACCCCGAATTCTCTCTCCGTGTTGGCAGCCTCCGACACTGCTGGAGCCTGGGCAGAGGAATGGCACCAGCACCATCTTCCCAGCTGTACCATCCAGATTAACCACTGTCCCCCTCACCGCTCTCCCCACCTCGGTGCCCCTGTTAACCATTGTCCCCCACCCCCACAACCCATTCATTTGTTAGTCATTCCACCCCCCCACCCCCCCCCCTCCTCTCCCCACTGGAAATCAGCAGAGGAAGAGGCACATACACCAGCTCAGATCAGTTTCCGACTCCACTGGGAGCTAAGGCAAGGGCTACTTCATAGGAATTACCCACCTTTCTTCCACCACACCCACAGGACGTGGCTACTCTCTCCCGTCCCGCCAGATCTTTAACGAATCTTTCCCTCGGCAGTGTTGTTCCAACAATTCACACCTCCTCTGGCCCCATCTTTTGATCCCATGACCAACCCTCTTTTTGGTCTGCACCATCATCCAATTGGTCACTCAATCTCCCATGCCCTCCACCCAATGCCAGACCCTCCCTTGTTGTTGTTTTCCCACCTCCCTTCCCTCCACACTCAACTATTAAGTTGTGAAAATCTCTCTCAATGAAAACTCATCAACCCAAAACGTTAACTGTTTCTCTCTCCACAGATGCTGCCAGACCTACTGAGCTTTTCCAGCATTTTCTGTGTCTACTTCAGATTTAGAAATGATAATCTGGGATAAAATTAAGTCATTTGGATCAATGTGGATTAATTAAGGAAAGCCAGCGCAACATTTATCTTTTAAAAAAAAAAGGGGGTAAATTGCGTTTAAAGAATTTGCTTCTTTGTTGATGAGGTAACGGAGAGGGTTTGATGAGGTGAATGCGGCTGATGTGGTACACGTGGATTTCCAAAAGACATTTGATTGAAGTGCCACATAACAGGCTTGTCAGCAAAGCTGAAGTCTAAGTAATAAGAGGGGACAGAAGCAACACGGGTACAAAGCTGACCGAGTGACAGGACACAAAGTCACGGTCAATGATTGCTTTTCAGACTGGAGGAAGGTTTATATTGGGGTTCCCCAGGGGTTGGGACCAGGACCACTGCTTTTCTTGATGTCTATTGATGATCTAGACTTGGGGGCACAGGGCACAATGTCAAAATTTACAGATGACACAAACTTTGGAAGCATTGTGAACTGTGAGGAGGATAGTGCAGAACTTCAAGAGCACGTGAACAGGCTGGTGGGATGGATGTACACAGGGCAGATGAAATTTAATACGGAGAAATGAGAAGTGATTCATTTGGTGGGAAGGACCGGAGACACAATATAGAGGGTGCAATTGTAGAGGGGGTGCAGGAGGAGAGGGACCTGGGGGTACATGTGCATATATTATTGAAGGTGGCAGGACAGGTTGAGAGAGCGGTTCATGAGGCAAACAGTATCCTGGGCTTTATTAATAGGGGCGTAGAGTACAAGAGCAAAGGAGGTTATGAAAAGCCTGTGTGAAACCCTGGCTCAGCACCAACTGGAGTACTGGGTCCAGTTCTGGGCTCCGCACTTTAGGAAGGATGTGAAGGCTTTAGAGACAGTGCGGAAAAGATTCACGAGAATGGTCCAGGGATGAGGGACTTCAATTCCGCGGATAGTTTGGGGAAGCTGGGGCTGTTCTCCTTGGAGAAGAGAAGGCTGAGAGGAGATTTGATCGAGGCGTTCAAAATCATGAGGGGTCTGGACAGATTCGATTGGGAGAAACTGTCCCCATTGGAGGGAAGGATGGAGAACCAGGGGGACACGGGCTTAAGGGTGATTGGTAGAAGCAGCAACAGCGACACGAGGAGAAACTCTTTCACGCAGCGAGCGGTTAGGATCCGGAACGTTCCGCCCGAGAGTGTGGGGGAGGCTGATTCAATCGAGGGTTTCGAGAGGGAGTTGGATTATTATCTGAAAACAAAAACATTGAGAGGGCTATGGGGAAAGGGCATCAGCCGAGTTGCTCTTGCAGCGAGCCGGCATTGAGACGATGGGCCGAATGGTGTCCTTCTGAACCGTAACCATTCCAGCATTCTGCTTCTGCCGTCTGTATCGTGTCTAGACAGTCAAACCCCCTTTGGTATGGGGTCAGCTCATGCACAGAACAATAAAGGGAGTCTCACCTCCACGCCAATCCTCTTCTCCCCGTACACAGACTCTCCTGGAACCATGTTCTTTGTCACCAGAGCATCTTCCTTGCCGCGGCATATGAAGACCCCTGAGCGGAGAGGACAGCAGTCAGTCATGGGTCAGAGCACGCGGATCCCAACCCACCCCTTCACCCCCTCAGGACGCCCCTCAGCCGCCGACGAGGTGCCTGCTTCAGCTGCAGTCTCGCCCGTAACGTAGCAACCGATCCACGCACAGCAAGATCACGCAAACGCTGACGTGATTCCCTGCCAGATATCAGCGCCACTGCTCCCACTCCCTCCACTGGTATTGGTTCTGTTGTAACCATTCGTACCTCCGCTGGATCCATCTTCTGTCCCTTCACCTTCAGTACTGAATCAACCCCCTACCCCCACAACACTTCCTTCACTCTGGTGGACCCCGTGAAAACCTCTTACATCTCTTTAACGTTTCCCGAAACGTTAACCCTGTTCCTCCCTCCGCAGATGCTGCCGGACCTGCTGGGTATTTCCAGCACTTTCTGCTTCTATTTCACATTTCCAGCACCCTCCGCGTTTTACTCAACGCGATAACGGTCACGGCCGGTGGAGTTCTGGTCACCCACCTTCGTGTCTGTGCGGCTCCACAGTCACCTTCGCTCCACCCCGGAATCCACCTCTTCCTCCACGACCTCCTCTCCCACCGCCCCGACCTCGGCCTCCTCCTCCTCCTCCTCCACGGCCGCCAGGGGACCTGAAACCGCCACCTATCAGCGACGAGGAATCGGACTCAGTCAAGTCAGTCCAAACCAACAACTTACTTACAATCCCAAGACCCGTCGAAAGAGCGATGATCAAAAGAGGTCGCTCTTTAAGGAGTGCCTCAAGGGGGTTTGGGCAGGAACAGCCAAGACCTCCGACGGTCAACGCTCAAGGGAGGTCAGAACCGGAGGAATACGGAGGATCTCGGGAGAGTTGCTCGGGCCGGAGGTGGTTCCACGGACAGGGAGCTGGTGAGACGAGGCCATGGAGGGATTTGGGAACGAGGGCGAGAATTTTTAGAATGGAGGCGTTGCCGGACAGGTGGTCAGCACAGGCTGGCGGGTAACACGGGGCTGGCGGGTGAACAGGACTCGGTGCGTGTTAGGATACGGCGAGTATAAATTTCCCCCCGTTTTGGACGAAGTGAAGATGACAGAGGGCGGAAGATGGGAAGCAAACACCGGCCAGGAAAGCATCAAAAATAAGAGAGTCTGGAAGTAAGAAGGAGACAGATGGGGGTGCCTCTGACTGCAGGGTGCTCCCTCCCCACCCCAGCACCACACCTCCCACTGCGCGGTGCTCCCCCCCCAGTACTGATTGAAAAAGCAAACAGGATAAAGAACACAAGAAACAGGAGTAGGAGTAGACCATTCGGCCCATCAGACCTACCCCACCATTCAATACGATCATGGCTGATCCTGAGCTTCAACTCCATTTACCCGCCTGCTCCCCACATCCCTTAGTTCCACAAGACACCAAAAATCTGTCCATCCCGGCCTTAAACGTACTTAACCATGGAGCATCCACAACCCTGTGGGGTAGAGAAGTCCAAAGCTTCACAACCCTTTGTGTGAAATTTCTCCTCATCTCAGTCCCAAATGATCAGCTCCTTATCCTGAGACTGTGGCCCCCGTGTTTTAGACTCCCCGACCAGTGGAAACAATCTCTCAGCGCCCACCGCATCGAAGCCCTTCAGAATCTTGTAGGTTTCAATGAGATCATCTCAGAATCTTCCGAATTCCAGAGAATATAGACCCAATTTACTCAGCCTCTCATCACAGGAGAACCTGCTCATCCCAGGGACCAGTCTAGTGAACCTTCGCTGTTCCACCTCCAATGTAAGAACTTCCTTTCTTAAATGTGGAGACCAAAACTGCACACAGTATTCCAATGTGGTCTCTTGTACAATTGTAGCAAGACTCCTTTATTTTTATACCCAATCCCCTGCAATAAAGACCAACAAGCCAATTGCCTTTGTAACTGCTTGCTGTACCTGCATGCTAACTTGGAGTTCCTTGTACCAGCACACCCAAGTCTCTTTGAACTTCAAGTTTCACCAATATTTCTTCCCTGTTGATATTAATCACCATCTTCTCCTCACTCTTTTTAGCCCCTAGGTTACCGCCTATTTCTGGTATGAAACTTGTGTCTTCGAATGTGAAGACATAAAATATTTGTTCAATGCCTCCACCAGTTCCTCATTCCCCACAATATTTTCTCCTCACTGATTCTAAGGGACCAACTTTTACTTTAGCTACTCTCTTTCATTTTGTATACTTATAAAAACTCTTACAATCTGTTTTCATATTTATGACTAGTTTACTCTCATTCTATTTGTTACATTTTGGCAGGAAGAACATGGACTGACAATATAAAATAAGGGGTGAAATTTTGAAGGGGGCGCAGGAGCAGAAAAACCTGGGTGTACATGTGCATAGATCATTGAAGGTGGCAGGACGGGTGGAGAGAGCAGTTAATAAAGCATATAGTATCCTGGGCTTTATTAATAGGGGCACAGAGTACAAGAGCAGGGAGGTTATGCTGAATTTATATAAGACACTCATTAGACCTCAGCTGGAGTACTGTGTACAGTTCTGGGTGCCACATTATAGGAAGGATGTGAACACATTGGAGAGAGCGCAGAAGAGGATTACAAGAATGGTCCCAGGGATGAGAAACTTCAGCTATGAGGATAGATTGGAAAGGCTGGGACCGTTCTCCTTGGAGAGAAGAAGGCTGAGAGGAGATATGATAAGAGATGTTCAAAATCATGAGGGGGGCTGGACAGAGTAGATAGGGAGAAGCTGTTCCCGCTCGTAAAAGGATTGAGAACGAGAGGGGCACAGAATTAAAGTGATTTGCAAAAGGAGCAAATGTGAGGTGAGAAAAATCTTTTTCACACAACGAGTGGTTGGGGTCTGGAATACACGGCCTGGAAGTGTGGTGGAGGCAGGTTCAATTGAGGAATTCAAGAGGGCAGTGGATGATTATTTGTATAGAAACAACGTGCAGGGGTACAGGGAAAAGGCAGGGCAATGGCACGAGATCATAATACTCATTTGGAGAGCCGGTGCAGAAACAATGGGCTGAATGGCCTCGTTCTGTGCTGTTAAAATTCTGAGGTTATTTTCCCCACTTTCTAAAATCAACCTTTTGCTGGACACCCCCAATCCTCAATCTCAGTACCAGTGTATTTTGTTTGCAACATTATAAGTCTCTTTTAATCTAATACTATCCTTAACTTCGAGTAAGCCACAGATGGGTCTTTCTTGCTGAGTTTTTGTTTTTCAATGGAATGTATTTTTGTTGAACCTTTTGAATTGTTTCTTTAAATATTTCCCACTATTCATTTACCTCCATATCTTTCAGTCTACTTATCCAACGAACACTAGCCCGCTCTCCCCTCATACCTACGTAATTGGCTTTAAGACTCTTGTTTCTGATTGGAGTATGTCACTTTCAAACTGAACATGGAATTCAATATGGTATTATGATCACTATTTCCAACTTGATCCTTTACCATGACATTGCTAGTTAACCCTACTTCATCACACCATACTAGATCCAAGTTGATTAGCTTTATCCCTAGTCAGTTCCACAATGCATTGCTCCAAGAAACACTCATAAAAACATTCCACAAATTCATCTTCCAGACCACTCTTGCCAATTTGACTGTCCCAGTCTATAAGAAGATTAAAGTCCCCCACAATTACTGCACTGTCTTTGGACAGAGCATTAAACAAGAAATTATTGGAACCTGTAACAATGATACAACTACTGTTAGGGGGGGGGGGCTAGAAACTAGTCCCGCCAGTGTTTTCTGACTCTTGCTATTCCTAATCTCCACCCATACTGATTCTACTTCATGATCTTCAGAGACCAGATCCTCACTCATGTCCTCAGGTCATCCTTTACTATCAGGGCTACATCTCCTTCTGCAATTCTGTCTGTCTTCCCAAGTGTAAAAGCACGCAGGTTTTGCTGAACGCTTACACATCATACATCAGATCCCAGGCTGGAGGATTGTGCCCACACACTTTGGGAAGGAAGTCAGGGCCTTGGGAGAGGGTGCGGAGGAGATTTACTGGGATGGTCCCAGGGATGAGGGACTTCAGTTCACGTGGAGAGACTAGAAGAGCTGGGATTGTTCTCCTTAGAGCAGAGGGAGTTAAGGGAGAGATTTACAGAAGAAATAGGAGCGGGAACAGGCCATTTGGCCCCTCAAGCCTGCCCGGCCATTCAATAAGGTCATGGTTTATCTGCCCCAGGCCTCAACTCCTCTTTCTGGCCAGCTCCTCATAGCCCTCAACTCCCCGATATTTCAAAAATCCATCCACCTCTTTAAATACTTTCAGTGATCGAGCCTCCACAACTCTCTGGGGTAGAGAATTCCAGACATTCACTGCCGTCTAAGAAGAAATTACTTCACATTTCAGTTTTAAATGAGTGTCCCCTCACTCTGTAACTGTGTCCCCTAGTTCGAGATTGCCCCACTAGTGGAAACATCTTCTCAACATCTACCCTGTCAAGCCCCCTCAGAATCTTGTACGTTTCAATAAAACCACCCCTCATTCTTCTAAACTCTAATGAATAAAGGCCTGAGCTGTTTAGCCGTTCTTGATAAGTCAACCCCTTCACCCCAGGAATCAGCCTAATGAATCTCTTTTGCACTGTCTGCAATGCCAGTTTGTCCTTTCTTAAATACAGGGACCCAAACTGTACTCGGTACTCCAGGTGCAGCCTCACCAACACCCTGTACAGTTGTATCAAGACTTCTCTATTCTTAACCTCCAACCCCCTAGCAATACAGGCCAAAATTCCATTTGCCCTCTTAATTAGTAGCTGCACCTACATGCTAACTTTTTGTGTTTCATACACGAGAACACCCAGATCCCTCTGTGCTGCACTTCTTTGGAGTCTCTCTCCATTTAAATAAGTCTGCTGTTTGATTCTTCTTAACAAAAAGCATGCCCTCACACTTTGTTACGTTAAACTCCATCTGCCAAGTTTTTGCCCACTCACTCAATCTATCTATACCCCCTTGCAGATTCCTTGTGTCCTCATCACAACAACCTCTCCCATCTATTTATCCATCATCAGCAAATTTGGATACATTACACTCCGCCCCCTCCTCCAAGTCATTAATATAGATAGTAAATAATTGCTCCTTGTGGCACTCCACTAGTTACCAACCTGAAAAAGACCCATTAGTCTCGACTCTCTGTCTTGTGTGTGTTAACCAATCCTCGATCCATGCTAATACATTACCCCCCAATACCCATCTTGTGCAATAACCTTTTATGTGGCACCTTATCGAATGCCTTCTGGAAATCCAAATACACTACATCTACCGGTTCTCCTTTAACAACTCTGCTTGTTATATCCTCAAAGAACTCTAGCAAATTTGTCAAACTTGATTTCCCCTTTCACAAAACCATGCTGACTCTGTTTGACTGGGTTAAGCTTTTCCAAATGTCCTGCTATTTCTTCCTTAATAATAGACTCTAGCATTTTCCCAACGACAGATGTTAGGCTGACTGGCCTATAATTTCCTGCTTTTTGTCTCCACCCCCTCCCTTCTTGAACAGGGGTGCCACATATTAGCGGTTTTCCAATCCACTGGGACCCTCCCAGAATCCAGCGATTTCTGGAGTATTTCCACCAACGCCTCCACGATCTCTGCAGCCACTTCCTTTAAAACCCTTGGATGCAGACCCATCAGGTCCTGGTGACCTGTCTGCCTTTAGCCTCACTAGTTTGCCACGTGATAGAGACTGTTACAAGATCTTTCCTCCCAGGTATAAAAGCAAAAAAACTGCTGATGCTGGAAATCCAAAACAAAAACAGAATTACCTGGAAAAACTCAGCAGGTCTGGCAGCTTCGGCGGAGAAGAAAAGAGTTGACGTTTCGAGTCCTCATGACCCTTCGACAGAAGGGTCATGAGGACTCGAAACGTCAACTCTTTTCTTCTCCGTCGATGCAGCCAGACCTGCTGATCTTTCCTCCCATTAGCTCCTGGCTTATCTGATATATTTGGGATGCTTACTGTGTCCTCCACCCTGAAGAGCCATGTAAAATATTGGTTTAAATTATTTGCCATTTCCCTGTTCCCCATTGTCAATTCTCCAGTCACATCCTCCAAGGGTCCCACGCTCACTTTAGCCACTCACTTTTAATTGAAGCTTCAACATCAGGAGGGCTGTTTATGGACAGAGTCGATGAGGAGAAAGCGTATCCAGTGGCAGGAGGGTCGGTAACCAGAGGGACACAGATTGGAGAGAATCGGGGAAAAGGACCAGAGGGGGGGAGATGAGGATTATTTTTTGACCCAGCGAGTTGTTGTGATCTGGAAGGCGCTGCCTGAAAGGGCGGTGGAAGCAGATTCAATAGGAACTTTCAAAAAATGGGGGGGGAATTGGAGAAATACTCGAAGGGGAAAAATTTGCAGAGCCACAGGGGTAAGAGTTGGGATTAATTAAATAGACCTTTCAAAGAGCCAGCACAGGTATGAAGGGCTGAATGGCCTCATTCTCTGCCCTAAGATTCCTTAACATGTCTCCGGAATGTTACACACACTGAGGCACAGCTGACAAAACAGAGTTACAACGGCAGAACGTACCTCGACCTCCTCCTCGTCCTCCACGGTCCCCGAAGCCCCCTCGTCCTCCGAAACCTCCCCTCCCCCCGCGTCCTCCGAAGCCTCCTCGTCCTCCGAAGCCTCCGCGTCCTCCACGGTCCCCGAACCCGCCCCTTCCACCACCGTCACCACGCGGACTAAACCCTGCAAAACAAAGCAAAAAGACAGGGGGTGAGTAAATGTACAGGGCTGCTGAGGCGGGGTAAGCAGTTAGTCAGCACCATTCCCAATAACAGGACATGCCAAAGACCTTCGTGGTCAACGAGGCGACCATATTATCACTGATGTAACACAGGAAATGCAGCTGCCAATTTCGGCACAGCAAGCTCCCACAAACATCGAGACAACAACACTTCTTCTAAGGGGCCGTGGTGCAATTTTTTCCAACCATCTGAGGTAGTTGGCTGCCTGATCCAAAGAGAGCAGGAGCAAGAAACCCGAAGTGTGTTAGGCAGCCCTCAATAGGCATTAGTCAACCAGTGCAGCTTTATCCAAACAACATCATAAATGCAAGGGACCCAACTGTTCAAAGACAATTCTGCGTGAACGCAGGTTGACAGGTACAGCATGGCGTTAAACAGAGAGTAAATCTCCCTCCACACCGTCCCCATCAAACACTCCCAGGACAGGTACAGCACGGGGTTAGATACAGAGTAAAGCTCCCTCTACACTGTCCCCATCAAACACTCCCAGGAGAGGTACAGCACGGGGTTAGATACAGAGTAAGGCTCCCTCTACACTGTCCCCATCAAACACTCCCAGGACACGTACAGCACGGGGTTAGATACAGAGTAAAGCTCCCTCTACACCGTCCCCATCAAACACTCCCAGGACAGGTAGAGCACGGGGTTAGATACAGAGTAAAGCTCTATCTACACTGTCCCCATCAAACACTCCCAGGACAGGTACAGCACGGGGTTAGATACAGAGTAAAGCTCCCTCTACACTGTCCCCATCAAACACTCCCAGGACAGGTACAGCACGGGGTGAGATACAGAGTAAAGCTCCCTCTACACTGTCCCCATCAAACACTCCCAGGACAGGTACAGCACGGGGATAGATACAGACTAAAGCTCCCTCTACACTGAACCATCAAACACTCCCAGGACAGGTACAGCACGGGGTTAGATACAGAGTAAAGCTCCCTCTACACTGTCCACATCAAACACTCCCAGGACAGGTACAGCATGGGGTTAGATACAGAGTAAATCACCATCTACACCGTCCCCATCAAACACTCCCAGGACAGGTACAGCACGGGGTTAGATACAGAGTAAATCTCCCTCTACACCGTCCCCATCAAACACTGCCAGGACAGGTACAACACGGGGTTAGATACAGAGTAAAGCTCCCTCTACACCGTCCCCATCAAACACTCCCAGGACATGTACAGCACGGGGTTAGATACAGAGTAAAGCTCCCTCTACACTGTCCCCATCAAACACTCCCAGGACAGGTACAGCACGGGGTTAGATACAGAGTAAAGCTCCCTCTACACCGTCCCCATCAAACACTCCCAGGACACGTACAACACAGGGTTAGATACAGAGTAAAGCTCCCTGTACACTGTCCCCATCAAACACTGCCAGGACAGGTACAGCATGCGGTTAGATACAGAGTAAATCTCCCTCTACACTGTCCCCATCACACACTCCCAGGACAGATACAGCACGGGGTTAGATACAGAGTAAAGCTCCCTCTACACTGTCCCCATCAAACATTCCCAGGACAGGTACAGCACGGGGTTAGATACAGAGTAAAGCTCCCTCTACAACGTCCCCATTAAACACTCCCAGGACAGGTACAGCACGGGGTTAGATACAGAGTAAAGCTCCCTCTACACTGTCCCAATCAAACACTCCCAGGGCAGGTACAGCACGGGGTAAGATACAGAGTAAAGCTCCCTCTACACTGTTCCCATCAAACCCTCCCAGGACAGGTACAGCACGGGGATAGATACAGAGTAAAGCTCCCTCTACACTGTCCCAATCAAACACTCCCAGGGCAGGTACAGCACGGGGTTAGATACAGAGTTAAGCTCCCTCTACACGAGATACAGAGTAAAGCTCCCTCTACACTGTTCCCATCAAACACTCCCAGGACAGGTACAGCACGGGGATAGATACAGAGTAAAGCTCCCTCTATACAGGACAGCTACAGCACGGGGTTAGATACAGAGTAAAGCTCCCTCTATACTGTCCCCATCAAACACTCCCAGGACAGGTACAGCATGGGGTTAGATACAGAGTAAAGCTCCCTCTACACTGTCCCCATCAAACACTCCCAGGACAGGTACAGAACGGTGTTAGATACACAGTAAAGCTCCCTCTACACTGTCCCCATCAAACACTCCCAGGACAGGTACAGCATGGGGTTAGATACAGGGTAAAGCTCCCTCTACACTGTCCCCATCAAACACTCCCAGGACAGGTAGCGCACGGGGTTAGATAGAGAGTAAAGCTCCCTCCATACTGTCCCCATCAAACATTGCGAGGACAGGTACCGCACGGGGTTAGATACAGAATAATGACCCCTCTATAATGTCCCCATCAAACACTCCCAGGACAGGTACTGCACGGGGTTAGATACAGAGTAAATCTCCCCCACACCATGCCCATCAAACACTCCCAGGACAGGTACTGCACGGGGTTAGATACAGAGTAAATCTCCCCCACACCATGCCCATCAAACACTCCCAGGACAGGTACAGCACAGGGTTAGATACAGAGTAAAGCTCCCTCTACACTGTCCCCATCAAACACACCCAGGACAGGTACAGCACGGGGTTAGATACAGAGTAAAGCTCCCTCTACACTTTCCCCATCAAACACTCCCAGGACAGGTACAGCACGGGGTTAGATACAGAGTAAAGCTCCCTCTACACTGTCCCCATCAAACACTCCCAGGACAGGTACAGCACTGAGTTAGATACAGAGTAAAGCTCCCTCTACACTGTCCCCATCAAACACTCCCAGGACAGGTACAGCACTGATTTAGATACAGAGTAAAGCTCCCTCTACACTGTCCCCATCAAATACTCCCAGGACAGGTACAGCACGGGGTTAGATACAGAGTAAAGCTCCCTCTACACCGTCCCCATCAAACACTCCCAGGACAGGTACAGCATGGGGTTAGATACAGAGTGAAGCGACATCTACTCCGTCCCCATCAAACACTCCCAGGACAGGTAGAGCACGGGGTTAGATACAGAGTAAAGCTCCCTCTACACTGTCCCCATCAAACACTCCCAGGACAGGTACAGCACGGGGTTAGATACAGAGTAAAGCTCCCACTACACTGTCCCCATCAAACACTCCCAGGACAGGTACAGCACGGGGTAAGATACAGAGTGAAGCTCCATCTACTCCGGTCCCATCAAACACTCCCAGGACAGGTAGAGCACGGGGTTAGATACAGAGTAAAGCTCCCTCTACACTGTCCCCATCAAACACTCCCAGGACAGGTACAGCACGGGGTTAGATACAGAGTAAAGCTCCCTCTACACTGTCCCCATCAAACACTCACAGGACAGGTACAGAACGGTGTTAGATACACAGTAAAGCTCCCACTACACTGTCCCCATCAAACACTCACAGGACAGGTACAGAACGGTGTTAGATACACAGTAAAGCTCCCTCTACACTGTCCCCATCAAACACTCCCAGGACAGGTACAGCACGGGGTTAGATACAGAGTAAAGCTCCCTCTACACTGTCCCCATCAAACACTCCCAGGGCAGGTACAGAACGGTGTTAGATACACAGTAAAGCTCCCTCTACACTGTCCCCATATAACACTCCCAGGACAGGTACAGCACGGGGTTAGATACAGAGTAATGCTCCCTCCACACTGTCCCCATCAAACACTCCCAGGACAGGTACAGCACGGGGTTAGATACAGAGTAAAGCTCCCTCTACACAGTCCCCATCAAACACTCCCAGGACAGGTACAGCACGGGGTTAGATACAGGGTAAAGCTCCCTCTACAATGTCCCCATCAAACACTCCCAGGACAGGTAGCGCACGGGGTTAGATAAAGAGTAAAGCTCCCTCCATACTGTCCCCATCAAACATTGCGAGGACAGGTACCGCACGGGGTTAGATACAGAATAATGACCCCTCTATAATGTCCCCATCAAACACTCCCAGGACAGGTACTGCACGGGGTTAGATACAGAGTAAATCTCCCCCACACCATGCCCATCAAACACTCCCAGGACAGGTACTGCACGGGGTTAGATACATAGTAAAGCTCCCTCTATACTGTCCCCATCAAACACTCCCAGGACAGCTACAGCATGGGGTTAGATACAGAGGAAAGATCCCTCTACACTGTCCCCATCCAACACTCCCAGGACAGGTACAGCACGGGGTTAGATACAGAGTAAAGCTCCCTCTGCACCATCCCCATCAAACACTCCCAGGACTGGTACCGCACGGGGTTAGATACAGAGTAAAGCTCCCTCTACACTATCCCCATCAAACACTCCCAGGACAGGTACAGCACGGGGTTAGATACAGAGGAAAGATCCCTCTACACTGTCCCCATCCAACACTCCCAGGACAGGTACAGCACGGGGTTAGATACAGAGTGAAACTCCATCTATTCCATCCCAATCAAACACTCCCAGGATAGATACAACACGGGGTTACATCATGAGTAAAGGTCCCTGTACACTGTCCCTATGAAGCACACCTGGGACAGGTACAGAACGGTGTTAGATACAGAGTAAAGCTCCCTCTACACTGCCCCCATCAAACACTCCCAGGACAGGTACAGCACGGGGTGAGATACAGAGCAAAGCTCCCTCTGCACCGTTCATGTCAAACACTCCCAGGACAGGTACAGCACGGGGTTAGATACAGAGTAAAGCTCCGTCCACGCTGTCCCCATCAAACACTCCCAGGACAGGTACAGCACAGGGTTAGATACAGAGTAAAGCTCCCTCTACACTGTCCCCATCAAACACTCCCAGGACAGGTACAGCACGGGGTTAGATATAGAGTAAAGCTCCCACTACACTGTCCCCATCAAACACTCCCAGGACAGGTACAGTAAGGGGTTAGATACAGAGTAAAGCTCCCTCTACACCGTCCCCATCAAACACTCCCAGGACAGGTACAGCATGGGGTTAGATACAGAGTGAAGCTCCATCTACTCCGGTCCCATCAAACACTCCCAGGACAGGTAGAGCACGGGGTTAGATACAGAGTAAAGCTCCCTCTACACTGTCCCCATCAAACACTCCCAGGACAGGTACAGCACGGGGTTAGATACAGAGTAAAGCTCCCTCTACACTGTCCCCATCAAACACTCACAGGACAGGTACAGAACGGTGTTAGATACACAGTAAAGCTCCCACTACACTGTCCCCATCAAACACTCACAGGACAGGTACAGAACGGTGTTAGATACACAGTAAAGCTCCCTCTACACTGTCCCCATCAAACACTCCCAGGACAGGTACAGCACGGGGTTAGATACAGAGTAAAGCTCCCTCTACACTGTCCCCATCAAACACTCCCAGGGCAGGTACAGAACGGTGTTAGATACACAGTAAAGCTCCCTCTACACTGTCCCCATATAACACTCCCAGGACAGGTACAGCACGGGGTTAGATACAGAGTAATGCTCCCTCCACACTGTCCCCATCAAACACTCCCAGGACAGGTACAGCACGGGGTTAGATACAGAGTAAAGCTCCCTCTACACAGTCCCCATCAAACACTCCCAGGACAGGTACAGCACGGGGTTAGATACAGGGTAAAGCTCCCTCTACAATGTCCCCATCAAACACTCCCAGGACAGGTAGCGCACGGGGTTAGATAAAGAGTAAAGCTCCCTCCATACTGTCCCCATCAAACATTGCGAGGACAGGTACCGCACGGGGTTAGATACAGAATAATGACCCCTCTATAATGTCCCCATCAAACACTCCCAGGACAGGTACTGCACGGGGTTAGATACAGAGTAAATCTCCCCCACACCATGCCCATCAAACACTCCCAGGACAGGTACTGCACGGGGTTAGATACATAGTAAAGCTCCCTCTATACTGTCCCCATCAAACACTCCCAGGACAGCTACAGCATGGGGTTAGATACAGAGTAAAGCTCCCTCTGCACCATCCCCATCAAACACTCCCAGGACTGGTACCGCACGGGGTTAGATACAGAGTAAAGCTCCCTCTGCACCATCCCCATCAAACACTCCCAGGACTGGTACCGCACGGGGTTAGATACAGAGTAAAGCTCCCTCTACACTATCCCCATCAAACACTCCCAGGACAGGTACAGCACGGGGTTAGATACAGAGGAAAGATCCCTCTACACTGTCCCCATCCAACACTCCCAGGACAGGTACAGCACGGGGTTAGATACAGAGTGAAACTCCATCTATTCCATCCCAATCAAACACTCCCAGGATAGATACAACACGGGGTTACATCATGAGTAAAGGTCCCTGTACACTGTCCCTATGAAGCACACCTGGGACAGGTACAGAACGGTGTTAGATACAGAGTAAAGCTCCCTCTACACTGCCCCCATCAAACACTCCCAGGACAGGTACAGCACGGGGTGAGATACAGAGCAAAGCTCCCTCTGCACCGTTCATGTCAAACACTCCCAGGACAGGTACAGCACGGGGTTAGATACAGAGTAAAGCTCCGTCTACGCTGTCCCCATCAAACACTCCCAGGACAGGTACAGCATGGGGTTAGATACAGAGTGAAGCTCCATCTACTCCGTCCCCATCAAACACTCCCAGGACAGGTAGAGCACGGGGTTAGATACAGAGTAAAGCTCCCTCTACACTGTCCCCATCAAACACTCCCAGGACAGGTACAGCATGGGGTTAGATACAGAGTAAAGCTCCCTCGACACTGTCCCCATCAAACACTCCCAGGACAGGGACAGCATGGGTTAGATACAGAGTAAAGCTCCATTTACACTGTCCCCATCAAACACTCCCAGGACAGGTACAGCACGGAGTTAGATACAGAGTAAAGCTCCCACTACACTGTCCCCATCAAACACTCCCAGGACAGGTACAGTAAGGGGTTAGATACAGAGTAAAGCTCCCTCTACACTGTCCCCATCAAACACTCCCAGGACAGGTACAGCACGGGGTTAGATACAGAGTAAAGATCTTTCTACACTGTCCCTATCAAACACTCCTAGGACAGGTACAGCACGGGGTTAGATACAGAGTAAAGCTCCCTCTACACCATCCCCATCAAACACTCCCAGGACAGGTACAGCACGGGGTTAGATACAGAGTAAATCTCCCTCTACACTGTCCCCATCAAACACTCCCAGGACAGGTACAGCATGGGGTTAGATACAGAGTAAAGATCCCTCTACACCGTCCCCATGAAATACTCCCAGGACAGGTACAGCACGGGGTTAGATACAGAGTAAAGCTCCCTCTACACTGTCCCCATCAAACACTCCCAGGACAGGTACAGCACGGGGTTAGATACAGAATAAAGCTCCCTCTACACCGTCCCCATCAAACGCTCCCAGGACAGGTACAGCACGGGGTGAGATACAGAGTAAATCTCCCTCTACACTGTCCCCATCAAACACTCCCAGGACAGGTACAGCACGGGGTTAGATACAGAGTAAAGATCTTTCTACACTGTCCCTATCAAACACTCCTAGGACAGGTACAGCACGGGGTTAGATACAGAGTAAAGCTCCCTCTACACCATCCCCATCAAACACTCCCAGGACAGGTACAGCACGGGGTTAGATACAGAGTAAAGCTCCCTCTACACTGTCCCCATCAAACACTCCCAGGACAGGTACAGCATGGGGTTAGATACAGAGTAAAGCTCCCTCTACACCATCCCCATCAAATACTCCCAGGACAGGTACAGCACGGGGTTACATACAGAGTAAAGCTTCCTCTACACTGTCCCTATCAAACACCCCCAGGACAGGTACAGCACGGGGTTAGATACAGAGTAAAGCTCCCTCTACACTGTCCCCATCAAACACTCCCAGGACAGGTACAGCACAGTGTTAGATACAGAGTAAAGCTCCCTCTACACTGTCCCCATCAAACACTCACAGGACAGGTACAGCACGGGGTTAGATACAAAGTAAAGCTCCCTCTACACTGTCCCCATCAAACACTCCCAGGACAGGTACAGGAGGCGGTTAGAGTAAAGCTCCCTCTACACTGTCTCTATCAAACACACCCAACCCAGGTACAGAACGCAGTTAGATACAGAGTAAAGCTCCCTCTACACTGTCCCCATCAAACAGTCCCAGGACAGGTACAGCACGGGGTCAGATACAGAGTAAAGCTCCCTCTACACTGTCCCCATCAAACACTCCCAGGACAGGTACAGCACGAGGTTAGATACAGAGTAAAGCTCCCTCTACACTGACCCCATCAAACACTCCCAGGACAGGTACAGCACGGGGTTAGATACAGAGAAAATCTCCCTCTACACTGTCTCTATCAAACACTCCCAGGACAGGTACAGCATGGGTTAGATACAGAGTAAAGCTCCATTTACACTGTCCCCATCAAACACTCCCAGGACAGGTACAGCACGGAGTTAGATACAGAGTAAAGCTCCCACTACACTGTCCCCATCAAACACTCCCAGGACAGGTACAGCACGGGGTTAGATACAGAGTAAAGCTCTGTCTACACTGTCCCCATCAAACACTCCCAGGACAGGTACAGCATGGGTTAGATACAGAGTAAAGCTCCATTCACACTGTCCCCATCAAACACTCCCAGGACAGGTAAAGCACAGAGTTAGATACAGAGTAAAGCTCCCTCTACACTGTCTCTATCAAACACTCCCAGGCCAGGTACAGAACGCAGTTAGATAGAGAGTAAAGCTCCCTCTACACTGTCCCCATCAAACAGTCCCAGGACAGGTACAGCACGGGGTTAGATACAGAGTAAAGCTCCCTCTACACTGTCTCTATCAAACACTCCCAGGACAGGTACAGAAAGCAGTTAGATACAGAGTAAAGCTCCCTCTACACTGACCCCATCAAATACTCCCAGGACAGGTACAGCACGGGGTTAGATACAGAGTAAAGATCTTTCTACACTGTCCCTATCAAACACTCCTAGGACAGGTACAGCACGGGGTTAGATACAGAGTAAAGCTCCCTCTACACCATCCCCATCAAACACTCCCAGGACAGGTACAGCACGGGGTTAGATACAGAGTAAATCTCCCTCTACACTGTCCCCATCAAACACTCCCAGGACAGGTACAGCATGGGGTTAGATACAGAGTAAAGCTCCCTCTACACCGTCCCCATGAAATACTCCCAGGACAGGTACAGCACGGGGTTAGATACAGAGTAAAGCTCCCTCTACACTGTCCCCATCAAACACTCCCAGGACAGGTACAGCACGGGGTTAGATACAGAGTAAAGCTCCCTCTACACCGTCCCCATCAAACGCTCCCAGGACAGGTACAGCACGGGGTGAGATACAGAGTAAAGCTCCCTCTACACCGTCCCCATCAAACGCTCCCAGGACAGGTACAGCACGGGGTGAGATACAGAGTAAATCTCCCTCTACACTGTCCCCATCAAACACTCCCAGGACAGGTACAGCACGGGGTTAGATACAGAGTAAAGATCTTTCTACACTGTCCCTATCAAACACTCCTAGGAGAGGTACAGCACGGGGTTACATACAGAGTAAAGCTTCCTCTACACTGTCCCTATCAAACACCCCCAGGACAGGTACAGCACGGGGTTAGATACAGAGTAAAGCTCCCTCTACACTGTCCCCATCAAACACTCCCAGGACAGGTACAGCACAGTGTTAGATACAGAGTAAAGCTCCCTCTACACTGTCCCCATCAAACACTCACAGGACAGGTACAGCACGGGGTTAGATACAAAGTAAAGCTCCCTCTACACTGTCCCCATCAAACACTCCCAGGACAGGTACAGGAGGCGGTTAGAGTAAAGCTCCCTCTACACTGTCTCTATCAAACACACCCAACCCAGGTACAGAACGCAGTTAGATACAGAGTAAAGCTCCCTCTACACTGTCCCCATCAAACAGTCCCAGGACAGGTACAGCACGGGGTCAGATACAGAGTAAAGCTCCCTCTACACTGTCCCCATCAAACACTCCCAGGACAGGTACAGCACGAGGTTAGATACAGAGTAAAGCTCCCTCTACACTGACCCCATCAAACACTCCCAGGACAGGTACAGCACGGGGTTAGATACAGAGAAAATCTCCCTCTACACTGTCTCTATCAAACACTCCCAGGACAGGTACAGCATGGGTTAGATACAGAGTAAAGCTCCATTTACACTGTCCCCATCAAACACTCCCAGGACAGGTACAGCACGGAGTTAGATACAGAGTAAAGCTCCCACTACACTGTCCCCATCAAACACTCCCAGGACAGGTACAGCACGGGGTTAGATACAGAGTAAAGCTCAGTCTACACTGTCCCCATCAAACACTCCCAGGACAGGTACAGCACGGGGTTAGATACAGAGTAAAGATCTTTCTACACTGTCCCTATCAAACACTCCTAGGACAGGTACAGCACGGGGTTAGATACAGAGTAAAGCTCCCTCTACACCATCCCCATCAAACACTCCCAGGACAGGTACAGCACGGGGTTAGATACAGAGTAAATCTCCCTCTACACTGTCCCCATCAAACACTCCCAGGACAGGTACAGCATGGGGTTAGATACAGAGTAAAGCTCCCTCTACACCGTCCCCATGAAATACTCCCAGGACAGGTACAGCACGGGGTTAGATACAGAGTAAAGATCTTTCTACACTGTCCCTATCAAACACTCCTAGGACAGGTACAGCACGGGGTGAGATACAGAGTAAAGCTCCCTCTACACCATCCCCATCAAACACTCCCAGGACAGGTACAGCACGGGGTTAGATACAGAGTAAAGCTCCCTCTACACTGTCCCCATCAAACACTCCCAGGACAGGTACAGCATGGGGTTAGATACAGAGTAAAGCTCCCTCTACACCATCCCCATCAAATACTCCCAGGACAGGTACAGCACGGGGTTACATACAGAGTAAAGCTTCCTCTACACTGTCCCTATCAAACACCCCCAGGACAGGTACAGCACGGGGTTAGATACAGAGTAAAGCTCCCTCTACACTGTCCCCATCAAACACTCCCAGGACAGGTACAGCACAGTGTTAGATACAGAGTAAAGCTCCCTCTACACTGTCCCCATCAAACACTCACAGGACAGGTACAGCACGGGGTTAGATACAAAGTAAAGCTCCCTCTACACTGTCCCCATCAAACACTCCCAGGACAGGTACAGGAGGCGGTTAGAGTAAAGCTCCCTCTACACTGTCTCTATCAAACACACCCAACCCAGGTACAGAACGCAGTTAGATACAGAGTAAAGCTCCCTCTACACTGTCCCCATCAAACAGTCCCAGGACAGGTACAGCACGGGGTCAGATACAGAGTAAAGCTCCCTCTACACTGTCCCCATCAAACACTCCCAGGACAGGTACAGCACGAGGTTAGATACAGAGTAAAGCTCCCTCTACACTGACCCCATCAAACACTCCCAGGACAGGTACAGCACGGGGTTAGATACAGAGAAAATCTCCCTCTACACTGTCTCTATCAAACACTCCCAGGACAGGTACAGCATGGGTTAGATACAGAGTAAAGCTCCATTTACACTGTCCCCATCAAACACTCCCAGGACAGGTACAGCACGGAGTTAGATACAGAGTAAAGCTCCCACTACACTGTCCCCATCAAACACTCCCAGGACAGGTACAGCACGGGGTTAGATACAGAGTAAAGCTCTGTCTACACTGTCCCCATCAAACACTCCCAGGACAGGTACAGCATGGGTTAGATACAGAGTAAAGCTCCATTCACACTGTCCCCATCAAACACTCCCAGGACAGGTAAAGCACAGAGTTAGATACAGAGTAAAGCTCCCTCTACACTGTCTCTATCAAACACTCCCAGGCCAGGTACAGAACGCAGTTAGATACAGAGTAAAGCTCCCTCTACACTGTCCCCATCAAACAGTCCCAGGACAGGTACAGCACGGGGTTAGATACAGAGTAAAGCTCCCTCTACACTGTCTCTATCAAACACTCCCAGGACAGGTACAGAAAGCAGTTAGATACAGAGTAAAGCTCCCTCTACACTGACCCCATCAAATACTCCCAGGACAGGTACAGCACGGGGTTAGATACAGAGTAAAGATCTTTCTACACTGTCCCTATCAAACACTCCTAGGACAGGTACAGCACGGGGTTAGATACAGAGTAAAGCTCCCTCTACACCATCCCCATCAAACACTCCCAGGACAGGTACAGCACGGGGTTAGATACAGAGTAAATCTCCCTCTACACTGTCCCCATCAAACACTCCCAGGACAGGTACAGCATGGGGTTAGATACAGAGTAAAGCTCCCTCTACACCGTCCCCATGAAATACTCCCAGGACAGGTACAGCACGGGGTTAGATACAGAGTAAAGCTCCCTCTACACTGTCCCCATCAAACACTCCCAGGACAGGTACAGCACGGGGTTAGATACAGAGTAAAGCTCCCTCTACACCGTCCCCATCAAACGCTCCCAGGACAGGTACAGCACGGGGTGAGATACAGAGTAAATCTCCCTCTACACTGTCCCCATCAAACACTCCCAGGACAGGTACAGCACGGGGTTAGATACAGAGTAAAGATCTTTCTACACTGTCCCTATCAAACACTCCTAGGAGAGGTACAGCACGGGGTTAGATACAGAGTAAAGCTCCCTCTACACCATCCCCATCAAACACTCCCAGGACAGGTACAGCACGGGGTTAGATACAGAGTAAAGCTCCCTCTACACTGTCCCCATCAAACACTCCCAGGACAGGTACAGCATGGGGTTAGATACAGAGTAAAGCTCCCTCTACACCATCCCCATCAAATACTCCCAGGACAGGTACAGCACGGGGTTACATACAGAGTAAAGCTTCCTCTACACTGTCCCCATCAAACACCCCCAGGACAGGTACAGCACGGGGTTAGATACAGAGTAAAGCTCCCTCTACACTGTCTCTATCAAACACTCGCAGGACAGGTACAGCACGGGGTTAGATACAGAGTAAAGCTCCCTCTACACTGTCCCCATCAAACACTCACAGGACAGGTACAGCACGGGGTTAGATACAGAGTAAAGCTCCCTCTACACTGTCCCCATCAAACACTCCCAGGACAGGTACAGGAGGCGGTTAGAGTAAAGCTCCCTCTACACTGTCCCCATCAAACACTCCCAGGACAGGTACAGAATGCAGTTAGATACAGAGTAATGCTCCCTCTACACTGTCCCCATCAAACACTCCCAGGACAGGTACAGCACAGGGTTAGATACAGAGTAAAGCTCCCTCTACACTGTCCCCATCAAACACTCACAGGACAGGTACAGCACGGGGTTAGATACAGAGTAAAGCTCCCTCTACACTGTCCCCATCAAACACTCCGAGGACAGGTACAGCACGGGGTTAGATACAGAGTAAAGCTCCCTCTACACTGTCCCCATCAAACACTCCCAGGACAGGTACAGAATGCAGTTAGATACAGAGTAAAGTTCCCTCTACACTGTCTCTATCAAACACTCCCAGGCCAGGTACAGAACGCAGTTAGATACAGAGTAAAGCTCCCTCTACACTGTCCCCATCAAACACTCCCAGGACAGGTACAGCACGGGGTCAGATACAGAGTAAAGCTCCCTCTACACTGTCTCTATCAAACACTCGCAGGACAGGTACAGAACGCAGTTAGATACAGAGTAAAGCTCCCTCTACACTGTCCCCATCAAACACTCCCAGGACAGGTACAGCATGGGGTTAGATACAGAGTAAATCTCCCTCTACACTGTCCCCATCAAATACTCCCAGGACAGGTACAGCACGGAGTTAGATACAGAGTAAAGCTCCCTCTACACTGTCCCCATCAAACACTCCCAGGACAGGTACAGCACGGGGTTAGATACAGAGTAAAGCTCCCTCTACACCGTCCCCATCAAACGCTCCCAGGACAGGTACAGCACGGGGTTAGATACAGAGTAAATCTCCCTCTACACTGTCCCCATCAAACACTCCCAGGACAGGTACAGCACGGGGTTAGATACAGAGTAAAGATTTTTCTACACTGTCCCTATCAAACACTCCTAGGACAGGTACAGCACGGGGTTAGATACAGAGTAAAGCTCCCTCTACACCATCCCCATCAAACACTCCCAGGACAGGTACAGCACGGGGTTAGATACAGAGTAAAGCTCCCTCTACACTGTCCCCATCAAACACTCCCAGGACAGGTACAGCATGGGGTTAGATACAGAGTAAAGCTCCCTCTACACCGTCCCCATCAAATACTCCCAGGACAGGTACAGCACAGGGTTAGATACAGAGTAAAGCTCCCTCTACACTGTCCCCATCAAACACTCCCAGGACAGGTACAGCACGGGGTTAGATACAGAGTAAAGCTCCCTCTACACTGTCCCCATCAAACACTCCCAGGACAGGTACAGCACAGGGTTAGATACAGAGTAAAGCTCCCTCTACACTGTCCCCATCAAACACTCCCAGGACAGGTACAGCACGGGGTTAGATACAGAGTAAAGCTCCCTCTACACTGTCCCCATCAAACACTCCCAGGACAGGTACAGCACAGGGTTAGATACAGAGTAAAGCTCCCTCTACACTGTCCCCATCAAACATTCCCAGGACAGGTACAGCACAGGGTTAGATACAGAGTAAATCTCCCTCTACACTGTCCCCATCAAACACTCCCAGGACAGGTACAGCACGGGGTTAGATACAGAGTAAAGCTCCCTCTAGACCAGACCCTGGCCCTGGCTGCAGGTTGAAGCCTGCCTGCTGGGTGTTTAGTAGACCAGCCCCTCTCTGTGTTTCAGTCCCACCTGGTTTCATGCTGTTGCCGCTTTTATTGTTCCTCCGATACTCTCCGAGCCGCCACCGACGCTGCGGGATTGCAACCAGACGCTGCCACACGTGGCCTGCTACAAAGGCCCCTGGACTTCCGGTCTTCCGCAAGCAGCGCCGCACTGCCGGCTGGGAAGAGGATGTGCATGCTGCTTGCCCACCGCCTGCTCATGAGGCGGAACAGCAGCCTCCCTCTAGCCCGACCCCTGGCGGCCCGGAAGAGGAACCGCACCCTGTGTGCACACCGCCCTCTGCAGCGCAGGAGGAGCTTCTACACTCTGTCCACAGCGCCCTCTGCGGATTGGGAGGTGGAGCTGCTACCTGTGTGCACACCGCCCTCTGCAGTACAGGAGGAGGAACTTCAGTCTCTATGTATAGCCCCCTCTGGTGAACGGGAGGAGGAACTGCAAAACAAAAATAAAAATAGCTGGAAAAACTCAGCAAGTTTAACAGCATCTGCGGAGAGGAACACAGTTAACGTTTCGAGTCCGTATGACCCTTCAACAGAACTAAGTAGAAATAGAAGAGAGGTGAAATATAAGCTGGTATCAGGGGGTGGGGGTGGGACAGGTAGAGCTGGATCGAGGGCCAGTGATAGGTGGAGATAACCAAAAGATGTCACAGACAAAAGGACAAAGAGGTGTTGAAGGTGGTGATATTATCTAAGGAATGTGCTAATTAAGGGTAGAAAGCAGGACAAGCAAGGTACAGATAGTCCTAGTGGGGGTGGGGTGGGGGTGAAGGTACAGATAGACCTAGTGGGGGTGGGGTGGGGTGAAGGTACAGATAGCCCTAGTGGGGGTGGGGTGAAGGTACAGATAGCCCTAGTGGGGGTGGGGTGGGGTGAAGGTACAGATAGACCTAGTGGGGGTGGGGGTGAAGGTACAGATAGACCTAGTGGGGGTGGGGGTGAAGGTACAGATAGTCCTAGTGCGGGTGGGGGTGAAGGTACAGATAGCCCTAGTGGGGGTGGGGTGGGGTGAAGGTACAGATAGCCCTAGTGGGGGTGGGGTGAAGGTACAGATAGTCCTAGTGGGGGTGGGGTGGGGTGAAGGTACAGATAGCCCTAGTGGGGGTGGGGTGAAGGTACAGATAGCCCTAGTGGGGGTGGGGGTGGGGTGAAGGTACAGATAGCCCTAGTGGGGGTGGGGTGAAGGTACAGATAGTCCTAGTGGGGTGGGGTGAAGGTACAGATAGCCCTAGTGGGGTGGGGTGAAGGTACAGATAGTCCTAGTGGGGGTGGGGTGAAGGTACAGATAGTCCTAGTGGGGGTGGGGTGAAGGTACAGATAGTCCTAGTGGGGTGGGGTGAAGGTACAGATAGTCCTAGTGGGGGTGGGGGTGAAGGTACAGATAGCCCTAGTGAGGGTGGGGTGGGGTGAAGGTACAGATAGTCCTAGTGGGGGTGGGGTGGGTGGGTGAAGGTACAGATAGTCCTTGTGGGGGTGGGGTGGGTGGGTGAAGGTACAGATAGCCCTAGTGGGGGTGGGGTGGGGTGAAGGTACAGATAGCCCTAGTGGGGGTGGGGTGGGGTGAAGGTACAGATAGTCCTAGTGGGGGTGGGGTGGGGTGAAGGTACAGATAGCCCTAGTGGGGGTGGGGTGGGGTGAAGGTACAGATAGCCCTAGTGGGGGTGGGGTGGGGTGAAGGTACAGATAGTCCTAGTGGGGGTGGGGTGGGGTGAAGGTACAGATAGCCCTAGTGGGGGTGGGGTGGGGTGAAGGTACAGATAGTCCTAGTGGGGGTGGGGTGGGGTGAAGGTACAGATAGTCCTAGTGGGGGTGGGGTGGGGTGAAGGTACAGATAGCCCTAGTGGGGGTGGGGGTGGGGTGAAGGTACAGATAGCCCTAGTGGGGGTGGGGTGGGGTGAAGGTACAGATAGCCCTAGTGGGGGTGGGGTGAAGGTACAGATAGTCCTAGTGGGGTGGGGTGAAGGTACAGATAGTCCTAGTGGGGGGTGGGGGTGGGGTGAAGGTACAGATAGCCCTCGTGGGGGTGGGGTGGGGTGAAGGTACAGATAGTCCTAGTGGGGTGGGGTGAAGGTACAGATAGTCCTAGTGGGGGTGGGGTGGGGTGAAGGTACAGATAGCCCTAGTGGGGGTGGGGTGAAGGTACAGATAGTCCTAGTGGGGTGGGGTGAAGGTACAGATAGCCCTAGTGGGGGTGGGGTGGGGTGAAGGTACAGATAGCCCTAGTGGGGGTGGGGTGAAGGTACAGATAGTCCTAGTGGGGGTGGGGTGAAGGTACAGATAGTCCTAGTGGGGTGGGGTGAAGGTACAGATAGCCCTAGTGGGGGTGGGGTGGGGTGAAGGTACAGATAGCCCTAGTGGGGGTGGGGTGAAGGTACAGATAGTCCTAGTGGGGGTGGGGTGAAGGTACAGATAGTCCTAGTGGGGGTGGGGTGGGGTGAAGGTACAGATAGTCCTAGTGGGGGTGGGGTGGGGTGAAGGTACAGATAGCCCTAGTGGGGGTGGGGTGGGGTGAAGGTACAGATAGTCCTAGTGGGGGTGGGGTGAAGGTACAGATAGCCCTAGTGGGGGTGGGGTGAAGGTACAGATAGTCCTAGTGGGGGTGGGGTGAAGGTACAGATAGTCCTAGTGGGGGTGGGGTGAAGGTACAGATAGCCCTAGTGGGGGTGGGGTGGGGTGAAGGTACAGATAGCCCTAGTGGGGGTGGGGTGGGGTGAAGGTACAGATAGCCCTAGTGGGGGTGGGGTGAAGGTACAGATAGCCCTAGTGGGGGTGGGGGTGGGGTGAAGGTACAGATAGCCCTGGTGGGGGTGGGGTGAAGGTACAGATAGCCCTAGTGGGGGTGGGGTGGGGTGAAGGTATGGATAGCCCTGGTGGGGGTGGGGTGAAGGTACAGATAGTCCTAGTGGGGGTGGGGTGGGGGTGAAGGTACAGATAGCCCTAGTGGGGGTGGGGGTGGGGTGAAGGTACAGATAGTCCTAGTGGGGGTGGGGTGGGGTGAAGGTACAGATAGCCCTAGTGGGTGTGGGGGTGGGGTGAAGGTACAGATAGCCCTAGTGGGGGTGGGGTGGGGTGAAGGTACAGATAGCCCTAGTGGGTGTGGGGGTGGGGTGAAGGTACAGATAGCCCTAGTGGGGGTGGGGTGGGGTGAAGGTACAGATAGCCCTAGTGGGGGTGGGGGTGGGGTGAAGGTACAGATAGCCCTAGTGGGGGTGGGGTGGGGTGAAGGTACAGATAGTCCTAGTGGGGGTGGGGTGGGGTGAAGGTACAGATAGCCCTAGTGGGTGTGGGGGGTGGGGTGAAGGTACAGATAGCCCTAGTGGGGGTGGGGTGGGGTGAAGGTACAGATAGCCCTAGTGGGGGTGGGGTGAAGGTACAGATAGACCTAGTGGGGGTGGGGTGGGGGTGAAGGTACAGATAGTCCTAGTGGGGGTGGGGTGGGGTGAAGGTACAGATAGCCCTAGTGGGGGTGGGGTGGGGTGAAGGTACAGATAGTCCTTGTGGGGGTGGGGTGGGGTGAAGGTACAGATAGCCCTAGTGGGGGTGGGGTGAAGGTACAGATAGCCCTAGTGGGGGTGGGGTGGGGTGAAGGTACAGATAGCCCTAGTGGGGGTGGAGTGAAGGTACAGATAGCCCTAGTGGGTGTGGGGGTGGGGTGAAGGTACAGATAGTCCTTGTGGGGGTGGGGTGGGGTGAAGGTACAGATAGCCCTAGTGGGGGTGGGGGTGGGGTGAAGGTACAGATAGCCCTAGTGGGGGTGGGGGTGGGGTGAAGGTACAGATAGCCCTAGTGGGGGTGGGGTGGGGTGAAGGTACAGATAGCCCTAGTGGGGGTGGGGTGGAGTGAAGGTACAGATAGCCCTAGTGGGGGTGGGTTAGGGGTGAAGGTACAGATAGCCCTAGTGGGGGTGGGGGGTGGGGGTGAAGGTACAGATAGCCCTAGTGGGGGTGGGGTGGGGTGAAGGTACAGATAGCCCTAGTGGGGGTGGGGTGGGGGTGAAGGTACAGATAGCCCTAGATGGGATGGGGTGGGGTGAAGGTACAGATAGCCCTGGTGGGGGTGGGGTGGGGGTGAAGGTACAGATAGTCTTAGTGGGGGTGGGGTGGGGGTGAAGGTACAGATAGCTCTGGTGGGGGTGGGGTGAAGGTACAGATAGTCCTAGTGGGGGTGGGGGTGGGGTGAAGTTACAGATAGCCCTGGTGGGGGGGCAGGTACAGATAGCCCTGGTGGGGGTGGTGTGGGGTGGAGTGGGGTGAAGGTACAGATAGCCCTAGTGGGGGTGGGTTAGGGGTGAAGGTACAGATAGCCCTAGATGGGATGGGATGGGGTGGGGTGAAGGTACAGATAGCCCTAGTGGGGGTGGGGTGAAGGTACAGATAGCCCTAGTGGGGGTGGGGGTGGGGTGAAGGTACAGATAGCCCTAGTGGGGGTGGGGTGAAGGTACAGATAGCCCTAGTGCAGGTGGGCTGGGGGTGAAGGTACAGATAGCCCTAGATGGGATGGGGTGGGGTGAAGGTACAGATAGCCCTGGTGGGGGTGGGCTGGGGGTGAAGGTACAGATAGCCCTAGATGGGATGGGGTGGGGTGAAGGTACAGATAGCCCTGGTGGGGGTGGGGTGGGCTGGGGGCAAGGTACAGATAGCCCTGGTGGGGGTGGGGTGGGGGTGAAGGTACAGATAGCTCTGGTGGGGGTGGGCTGGGGGGAGAGATCGAAATAGGCTAAAAGGTAGAGATAAAACAATGGGTGGAAATACATTTGAAAATAATGGAAATAGGTGGGAAAAGAAAAATCTATATAAATTATTGGGGGGGAAAAGGGGGGGGGAAATCGGAAAGGGGGTGGGGATGGGGGAGGGAGCTCACGACCTAAAGTTGTTGAATTCAATATTCAGTCCGGAAGGCTGTAAAGTGCCTAGTCGGAAGATGAGGTGTTGTTCCTCCAGTTTACGTTGGGCTTCACTGGAACAATGCAGCAGGCCAAGGACAGACATGTGGGCAAGAGAGCAGGGTGGAGGGTTAAAATGGCAAGCGACAGGGAGGTCTGGGTCATTCTTGCGGACAGACCGCAGGTGTTCTGCAAAGCGGTCGCCCAGTTTACGTTTGGTCTCTCCAATGTAGAGGAGACCACATTGGGAGCAGTGAATGCAGTAGACTGCAACCCTGGTTCTTGCAGAAGCAAGAGTTGGGGTTTTACTTATCAAATATTTTAGGAGAAATTCAATACACGATGTGTTCTGAGAATGGTTTGTCTATTGAATGTTATATGGCTGATTGTGTTCCTTGTGGAATCATGTATATTTGACAAAATGTTCGGCTGAAAAAATGTTAAGGATTGATCTTGCTGGTGTAAAAGGCTAGAAAGAAAATAAATCTCCCAAGTTAAAATGGGTCAACCCAAGTCATCAATTCTCAGATTGCTTTGTGAAAGGAGTGCTTGGAAAAAGACTACTGGAGGTGTTAGAAGAGGGACTTCTTGTATGTAGGATGCAGAATATGGAAATTCACTTTTCTTCCATTAGTTTTGAAATATTATGTGTTATAAAGTTTTGTGATTTAAAGAAAAGAGGGAAATACGTTAATTGTATAGTTCAGGTTAAGGATGAAGGCCATGGATTAAGTACCTTGAGCACATTTAAAGAGAGACTTCTGGGACACTTGGTTAGGGAGGAGGCAGACTTATGCAATGTTTCATTTTGTAAATAATATAGTAGTAAGTAAAATTTTTGGCATCTGGTTTCCTATTTCACCTTCTGACTTCAGGATGAATTAACACTTATTTATTTAGAAATTATAGCACAGAAGCAGAACCTCTAGCCCAACTGCCTGTGGATTTTTTTATTCTGTCATGTAACTACTGGAGAGTTTGTTTTAGTAGGTAATCCAAAAAAAAATGGTGGAGGATGATCCTTTGAATGCGGAGGCTGGTGGGGTGATAAGTGAGGACAAGGGGGACCCTATCATGGTTCTGGGAGGGAGGAGAAGGCGTGAGGGCGGATGCACAGGAGATGGGCCGGACACGGTTGAGGGCCCTATCAATGACCGTGGGTGGAAAACCTCGGTTAAGGAAGAAGGAGGACATGTCAGAGGAACTGTTTTTGAAGGTAGCATCATCGGAACAGATGTGACGAAGGCGAAGGAACTGGGAGAATGGGATGGAGTCCTTACAGGAAGCGGGGTGTGAGGAGCTGTAGTCGAGGTAGCTGTGGGAGTCGGTGGGTTTGTAATGGATATTGGTGGACAGTCTATCACCAGAGATTGAGACAGAGAGGTCAAGGAAGGGAAGGGAAGTGTCAGAGCTGGACCACGTGAAAATGATGGAGGGGTGGAGATTGGAAGCAAAATTAATAAATTTTTCCAAGTCCAGACGAGAGCATGAAGCGGCACCGAAGTAATCATCGATGTACCGGAGAAAGAGTTGTGGAAGGGGGCCGGAGTAGGACTGCAACAAGGAATGTTCCACATACCCCATAAAGAGACAGGCATAGCTGGGGCCCATGCGGGTACCCATAGCCACACCTTTTATTTGGAGGAAGCGAGAGGGATTTAAGGAGAAATTGTTCAGTGTGAGAACAAGTTCAGCCAGACGGAGGAGAGTAGTGGTGGATGGGGATTGTTCGGGCCTCTGTTCGAGGAAGAAGCTAAGGGCCCTCAGACCATCCTGGTGGGGGATGGAGGTGTAGAGGGATTGGACGTCCATGGTGAAGAGGAAGCGGTTGGGGCCAGGGAACTGGAAATTGTTGATGTGACGTAAGGTGTCAGAGGAATCACGGATGTAGGTGGGAAGGGACTGGACAAGGGGAGAGAGAAGGGAGTCAAGATAACGAGAAATGAGTTCTGTGGGGCAGGAGCAAGCTGAGACGATCGGTCTACCGGGGCAGTTCTGTTTGTGGATTTTGGGTAGGAGATAGAAGCGGGCCGTCCGAGGTTGGGCGACTATCAGGTTGGAAGCTGTGGGAGGGAGATCCCCAGAGGAGATGAGGTCAGTGACAGTCCTGGAAACAATGTCTTGACGTTCAGTGGTGGGGTAGGGGGAGGTAGGAGGAAGTGTCTGCGAGTTGACGCTCAGCCTCCGCGAGGTAGAGGTCAGTGCGCCAGACAACAACAGCACCACCCTTGTCAGCGGGTTTGATGACAATGTCAGGGTTGGACCTGAGAGAATGGAGTGCAGTAAGTTCAGAGAGAGATAGGTTAGAGTGGGTGAGAGGAGCAGAGAAATTGAGACAGCCAATGTCTCACCGACAGTTCTCAATGAAAAGATCGAGAGAAGGTAAGAATCCAAAGGGAGGGGTCCAGGTGGAGGGAGAATATTGGAGGTGGGTAAAAGGATCCGTTGAGTGGGGAGAGGACTCCTACCCAAAGGAGGAAGTGCACCCTGTGTGCACACCGCCCTCTGGAGCAAAGGAGGAGGAACTGCATGCTGTGTGCACACCGCCCTCTGGGGAATAGGAGGCGGAACTGCACCCTGTGTGCACACCGCCCTCTGGACCACAGGAGGAGGAACTGCATGCTGTGTGCACACCGCCCTCTGGAGCACAGGAGGAGGAACTGCGCCCTGTGTGCACACCGCCCTCTGGACCACAGGAGGAGGAACGACACCCTGTGTGCACATCGCCTTCTGGAGCACAGGAGAAGGAGCTGCACCCTGTGTGCACACCGCCCACTGGAGCGCAGGAGGAGCAATTGCAGACTCTAAGTGCAGCGCCCTCTGGAGGACAGGAGGAGAAATTTCTCAGATACAATTTGGGATGGTTCAGTGGAATATTGAAGAACCGGGGGAACATTCTCAATAAAATGTCCGGTGCCATCTCAGTGCAAACAGCCCCATCCAGGGTGATGAGTGTCCGCAGTCTATCATCACCTTCCATATTAACTGCTCAAACACTTCTGTGCACCTGGATTTTAACATACTCATCCTTGTTTTCAAAACCTTCCACCGCCTCTTTACAACCCTCCCCATCTCTGTAACCACCTCCAGCCCCTACAACCCTCCCTATCTCTGTAACCTCCTCCAGCCCCTACACCCCTCCCTATCTCTGTAACCTCCTCCAGCCCCTACACCCCTCCCTATCTCTGTAACCTCCTCCAGCCCCAACAACCCTCCCTATCTCTGTAACCACCTCCAGCCCCTACAACCCTCCCTATCTCTGTAACCTCCTCCAGCCCCTACACCCCTCCCTATCTCTGTAACCTCCTCCAGCCCCTACACCCCTCCCTATCTCTGTAACCTCCTCCAGCCCCAACAACCCTCCCTATCTCTGTAACCTCCTCCAGCCCCTACACCCCTCCCTATCTCTGTAACCTCCTCCAGCCCCTACACCCCTCCCTATCTCTGTAACCTCCTCCAGCCCCTACACCCCTCCCTATCTCTGTAACCTCCTCCAGTCCCTACAACCCTCCCTATCTCCGTAACTTCCTCCAGCCCCTACAACCCTCCCTATGTCTGTAACCTCCTCCAGCCCCTACAACCCTCCCTATCTCTGTAACCTCCTCCAGCCCCCACAACCCTCCCTATCTCTGTAACCTCCTCCAGCCCCTACAACCCTCCCTATCTCTGTAACCTCCTCCAGCCCCTACAACCCTCCCTATCTCTGTAACCTCCTCCAGCCCCTACACCCCTCCCTATCTCTGTAAACTCCTCCAGCCCCTACAACCCTCCCTATCTCTGTAACCTCCTCCAGCCTCTACAACCCTCCCTATCTCTGTAACCTCCTCCAGCCCCTACAACACTCCCTATCTCTGTAACCTCCTCCAGCCCCTACAACACTCCCTATCTCTGTAACCTCCTCCAGCCCCTACAACACTCCCTATCTCTGTAACCTCCTCCAGCCTCTACACCCCTCCCTATCTCTGTAACCTCCTCCAGCTCCTACAACCCTCCCTATCTCTGTAACCTCCTCCAGCCCCTACAACCCTCCCTATCTCTGTAACCTCCTCCAGCCCCTATAACCCTCCCTATCTCTGTAACCTCCTCCAGCCCCTACAACCCTCCCTATCACTATAACCTCCTCCAGCCCCTACACCCCTCCCTATCTCTGTAACCTCCTCCAGCCCCTACAACACTCCCTATCTCTGTAACCTCCTCCAGCTCCTACACCCCTCCCTATCTCTGTAAACTCCTTCAGCCACAACAACCCTCCCTATCTCTGTAACCTCCTCCAGCCCCTACAACCCTCCCTATCTCTGTAACCTCCTCCAGCCCCTACAACACTCCCTATATCTGTAACCTCCTCCAGCCCCTACAACATTCCCTATCTCTGTAACCTCATCCAGCCCCTACACCCCTCCCTATCTCTGTAACCTCCTCCATCCCCTACACCCCTCCCTATCTCTGTAACCTCATCCATCCCCTACACCCCTCCCTATCTCTGTAACCTCCTCTAGCCGCTACACCCCTCACTATCTCTGTAACCTCCTCTAGCCGCGACACCCCTCCCTATCTCTGTAAGCTCCTCCAGCTGCTACACCCCTCCCGATCTCTGTAAGCTCCTCCAGCCTCTACAACCCTCCCTATCTCTGTAATCACCTCCAGCTCCTACACCCCTCCCTATCACTGTAATCTACTCCAGCCTCTACACCCCTCCCTATCTCTGTAAGCTCCTCCAGCCGCTACAACCCTCCCTATCTCTGTAACCTCCTCCAGCCTCTACAACCCTCCATATCTCTGTAACCTCCTCCAGCCTCTAAAACCCTCCCTATCTCTGTCACCTCCTCCAGCCCCTACAACACTTCCTATCTCTGTAACCTCCTCCAGCCCCTACAACCTTCCCTATCTCTGTAACCTCATCCAGCACCTACAACCATCCCTATCTCTGTAAACTCCTCCAGCCCCTACAACCCTCCCTATCTCTGTAACCTCATCCAGCCCCTACAACACTCCCTATCTCTGTAACCTCCTCCAGCCCCTACAACCCTCCCTATCTCTGTAACCTCCTCCAGCCCCTACACCCCTCCCTATCTCTGTAACCTCCTCCAGCCCCTACACCCCTCCCTATCTCTGTAACCTCCTCCAGCCCCAACAACCCTCCCTATCTCTGTAACCACCTCCAGCCCCTACAACCCTCCCTATCTCTGTAACCTCCTCCAGCCCCTACACCCCTCCCTATCTCTGTAACCTCCTCCAGCCCCTACACCCCTCCCTATCTCTGTAACCTCCTCCAGCCCCAACAACCCTCCCTATCTCTGTAACCTCCTCCAGCCCCTACACCCCTCCCTATCTCTGTAACCTCCTCCAGCCCCTACACCCCTCCCTATCTCTGTAACCTCCTCCAGCCCCTACACCCCTCCCTATCTCTGTAACCTCCTCCAGTCCCTACAACCCTCCCTATCTCCGTAACTTCCTCCAGCCCCTACAACCCTCCCTATGTCTGTAACCTCCTCCAGCCCCTACAACCCTCCCTATCTCTGTAACCTCCTCCAGCCCCCACAACCCTCCCTATCTCTGTAACCTCCTCCAGCCCCTACAACCCTCCCTATCTCTGTAACCTCCTCCAGCCCCTACAACCCTCCCTATCTCTGTAACCTCCTCCAGCCCCTACACCCCTCCCTATCTCTGTAAACTCCTCCAGCCCCTACAACCCTCCCTATCTCTGTAACCTCCTCCAGCCTCTACAACCCTCCCTATCTCTGTAACCTCCTCCAGCCCCTACAACACTCCCTATCTCTGTAACCTCCTCCAGCCCCTACAACACTCCCTATCTCTGTAACCTCCTCCAGCCCCTACAACACTCCCTATCTCTGTAACCTCCTCCAGCCTCTACACCCCTCCCTATCTCTGTAACCTCCTCCAGCTCCTACAACCCTCCCTATCTCTGTAACCTCCTCCAGCCCCTACAACCCTCCCTATCTCTGTAACCTCCTCCAGCCCCTATAACCCTCCCTATCTCTGTAACCTCCTCCAGCCCCTACAACCCTCCCTATCACTATAACCTCCTCCAGCCCCTACACCCCTCCCTATCTCTGTAACCTCCTCCAGCCCCTACAACACTCCCTATCTCTGTAACCTCCTCCAGCTCCTACACCCCTCCCTATCTCTGTAAACTCCTTCAGCCACAACAACCCTCCCTATCTCTGTAACCTCCTCCAGCCCCTACAACCCTCCCTATCTCTGTAACCTCCTCCAGCCCCTACAACACTCCCTATATCTGTAACCTCCTCCAGCCCCTACAACATTCCCTATCTCTGTAACCTCATCCAGCCCCTACACCCCTCCCTATCTCTGTAACCTCCTCCATCCCCTACACCCCTCCCTATCTCTGTAACCTCATCCATCCCCTACACCCCTCCCTATCTCTGTAACCTCCTCTAGCCGCTACACCCCTCACTATCTCTGTAACCTCCTCTAGCCGCGACACCCCTCCCTATCTCTGTAAGCTCCTCCAGCTGCTACACCCCTCCCGATCTCTGTAAGCTCCTCCAGCCTCTACAACCCTCCCTATCTCTGTAATCACCTCCAGCTCCTACACCCCTCCCTATCACTGTAATCTACTCCAGCCTCTACACCCCTCCCTATCTCTGTAAGCTCCTCCAGCCGCTACAACCCTCCCTATCTCTGTAACCTCCTCCAGCCTCTACAACCCTCCATATCTCTGTAACCTCCTCCAGCCTCTAAAACCCTCCCTATCTCTGTCACCTCCTCCAGCCCCTACAACACTTCCTATCTCTGTAACCTCCTCCAGCCCCTACAACCTTCCCTATCTCTGTAACCTCATCCAGCACCTACAACCATCCCTATCTCTGTAAACTCCTCCAGCCCCTACAACCCTCCCTATCTCTGTAACCTCATCCAGCCCCTACAACACTCCCTATCTCTGTAACCTCCTCCAGCCCCTACAACCCTCCCTATCTCTGTAACCTCCTCCAGTCCCTACAACCCTCCCTATCTCTGTAACCTCCTCCAGCTTCTACAACGCTCCCTATGTCTGTAACCTCCTCCAGTCCCTGCAACGCTCCCTATCTCTGTAACCTCCTCCAGCCCCTAAAACACTCGCTATCTCTTTATCCTCCTCCAGTCCCTACAACCCTCCCTATCTAGGTAAACTCCTCCAGTCCCTACAACCCTCCCTGTCTCTGTAACTTCTTCCTGCCCCTAAAACACTCGCTATCTCTGTAACCACCTCCAGCCCCTACAACCCTCCCTATCTCGGTAACCTCCTTTTGCCCTTACAACCTTCCCTATCTCTGTAACCTCCCCCAGCACCTACAACCCTCCCTATCTCTGTAACCTCCTCCCGCCCCTACACCCCGCCCTATCTCTGTAACCTCCTCCGGCTGCTACACCCCTCCATATTTCTGTAACCTCCTCCAGCCTCTACAACCCTCCCTATCTCTGTAACCTCCTCCCGCCCCTTAAACACTCCCTATCTCTGTAACCTCCTTCAGCCTCCACAACCCTCCCTATCTTTGTAACCTCATCCAGATCATACAACCCTCCCTATCACTGTAACCTCCTCCAGCCCCTACACCCCTCCCTATCTCTGTAACCTCCTCCAGCCCCTACAACACTCCCTATCTCTGTAACCTCCTCCAGCCCCTACACCCCTCCCTATCTCTGTAACCTCCTCCAGCCCCTACAACCCTCCCTATCTCTGTAACCTCCTCCAGCCTCTACACCCCTCCCTATATCTGTAACCTCCTCCAGCTCCAACAACCCTCCCTATCTCTGTAACCTCCTCCAGCCCCTACAACCCTCCCTATCTCTGTAACCTCCTCCAGCTCCTAAAACCCTCCCTATCTCTGTAACCTCCTCCAGCCCCTACACCCCTCCCTATCTCTGTAACCTCCTCCAGCCCCTACAACACTCCCTATCTCTGTAACCTCATCCAGCCCCTACACCGCTCCCTATCTCTGTAACCTCCTCCAGCCCCTACAACACTCCCTATCTCTGTAACCTCCTCCAGCCTCTACACCCCTCCCTATCTCTGTAACCTCCTCCAGCTCCTACACCCCTCCCTATCTCTGTAAACTCCTCCAGCCCCTACAACCCTCCCTATCTCTGTAACCTCCTCCAGCCCCTACAACCCTCCCTATCTCTGTAACCTCCTCTAGCCGCTACACCCCTCACTATCTCTGTAACCTCCTCTAGCCGCGACACCCCTCCCTATCTCTGTAAGCTCCTCCAGCCGCTACACCCCTCCCGATCTCTGTAAGCTCCTCCAGCCTCAACAACCTTCCCTATCTCTGTAACCTCCTCCAGCTCCTACACCCCTCCCTATCACTGTAATCTACTCCAGCCTCTACACCCCTCCCTATCTCTGTAAGCTCCTCCAGCCGCTACACCCCTCCCTATCTCTGTAACCTCCTCCAGCCTCTACAACCCTCCATATCTCTGTAACCTCCTCCAGCCTCTAAAACCCTCCCTATCTCTGTCACCTCCTCCAGCCCCTACAACCTTCCCTATCTCTGTAACCTCATCCAGCACCTACAACCATCCCTATCTCTGTAAACTCCTCCAGCTCCTACAACCCTCCCTATCTCTGTAACCTCATCCAGCCCCTACAACACTCCCTATCTCTGTAACCTCCTCCAGCCCCTACAACCCTCCCTATCTCTGTAACCTCCTCCAGTCCCTACAACCCTCCCTCTCTCTGTAACCTCCTCCAGCTTCTACAACGCTCCCTATGTCTGTAACCTCCTCCAGCCCCTACAACACTCCCTATCTCTGTAAACTCCTCTAGCCCATACAACCCTCCCTTTCTCTATAACATCCACCAGTCCCTGCAACGCTCCCTATCTCTGTAACCTCCTCCAGCCCCTAAAACACTCGCTATCTCTTTATCCTCCTCCAGTCCCTACAACCCTCCCTATCTAGGTAAACTCCTCCAGTCCCTACAACCCTCCCTGTCTCTGTAACCTCCTCCAGTCCCTACAACGCTCCCTATCTCTGTAACTTCTTCCTGCCCCTAAAACACTCGCTATCTCTGTAACCACCTCCAGCCCTTACAACCCTCCCTAGCTCTGTAAACCCCTCCAGGCCCTACACCCTCCCTATTTCTGTAAACTCCTCCAGCCTCTACAACCCTCCCTATCTCTGTAACCTCCTCCAGCCCCTACAACCTTCCCTATCTCTGTAACCTACCCCAGCACCTACAACCCTCCCTATCTCTGTAACCTCCTCCAGCCCCTACAACCGTCCCTATCTCTGTAACCTCCTCCAGTCCGTACAACCCTCCCTATCTCTGTAACTTCCTCCAGCACCTACAACACTCCCTATCTCTGTAACCTCCTCTGGCTGCTACACCCCTCCATATTTCTGTAACCTCCCCCAGCCTCTACAACCCTCCCTATCTCTGTAACCTCCTCCCGCCCCTAAAACACTCCCTATCTCTGTAACCTCCTTCAGCCTCCACAACCCTCCCTATCTTTGTAACCTCATCCAGATCATACAACCCTCGATATCTCTGTAACCTCATCCAGCCCCTACAACCCTCCCTATCTCTGTAACCTCCTCCGGCCCCTACAACCCTCCCTATCTCTGTAAACTCCTCCAGCCCATACAACCCTCCCTTTCTCTATAAACTCCACCAGTCTCTGCAACGCTCCCTATCTCTGTAACCTCCTCCAGCCCCTAAAACACTCCCTATCTCTGTAACCTCCTCCAGCCCATAAAACACTCGCTATCTCTTTAACCTCCTCCAGTCCCTACAACCCTCCCTATCTCAGTAACCTCCTCCAGATCCTACACCCCTCCCTAGCTCTGAAAACTCCTCCAGCCCCTACACCCCTCCCTATCTCTGTAACCTCCTCCAGCCTCTACAACCCACCCTATCTCTGTAACCTCCTCCAGCCCCTACAACCTTCCCTATCTCTGTAACCTCCTCCAGCCTCTACACGCCTCCCTATCTCTGTAACTTCCTCCAGCCCCTACACCCATCCCTATCTCTGTAACCTCCTCCAGTCCCTACAACACTCCCTATCTCTGTAACCTCCTCCAGCCCCTACACCCCTCCCTATCTCTGTAACCTCCTCCGGCTGCTACACCCCTCCATAATTCTGTAACCTCCTGCAGCCTCTAAAACCCTCCCTATCTCTGTAACCTCCTCCAGCCCCTACAACCCGCCCTATCTCTGTAACCTCCTCCAGTCCCTACAACCATCCCTATCTCTGTAAACTCCTCCAGCCCCTACAACCCTCCCTATCTCTGTAACCTCCTCCGGCTGCTACACCCCTCCATATTTCTGTAACCTCTTCCAGCCTCTACAACCATCCCTATCTCTGTAAACTCCTCCAGCCCCTACAACCCTCCCTATCTCTGTAACCTCCTCCGGCTGCTACACCCCTCCATATTTCTGTAACCTCTTCCAGCCTCTACAACCCTCCCTATCTCTGTAACCTCCTCCCGCCCCTAAAACACTCCCTATCTCTGTAACCTCCTTCAGCCTCCACAACCCTCCCTATCTTTGTAACCTCATCCAGATCATACAACCCTCCCTATCTCTGTAACCTCATCCAGCCCCTACAACCCTCCCTATCTCTGTAACCTCCTCCAGCCCCTACAACACTCCCTGTCTCTGTAACCTCCTCCAGCCCCTACAACCCTCCCTATCGCTGTAACCTCCTCCAGCCCCTACAACGCTCCCTATCTCTGTAACTTCTTCCTGCCCCTAAAACACTCGCTATCTCTGTAACCACCTCCAGCCCCTACAACCCTCCCTATCTCGGTAAACTCCTCCAGTCCGGACAACACTCCCGATCTCTGTAAAATCATCCAGCCCCTACAACTGTCCCTATCTCTGTAAACCCCTCCAGGCCCTACACCCCGCCCTATCTTTGTAAACTCCTCCAGCCTCTACAACCCTCCCTATCTCTGTAACCTCCTCCAGCCCCTAGAACCCTCCCTATCTCTGTAAGCTCCTCCAGCCCCTACAACCCTCCCTATCTCTGTAAGCTCCTCCAGCCTCTACAACCCTCCCTACCTCAGTAAGCTCCTCCAGCCTCTACAACCCTCCCTATCTCTGTAACCTCCTCCAGCTCCTACACCCCTCCCTATCTCTGTAACCGCCTCCAGCCTCTACAACCCTCCTTATCTCGGTAAGCTCCTCCAGCCCCTACAAACCTCCGTATCTCTGTAAACTTATCCATCCCCTACACTCCTCCCTATCTCTGTAACCTCATGCATCCCATACACCCCTCCTTACCTCTGTAACCTCATGCATCCCATACACCCCTCCTTAACTCTGTAACCTCATCCATCCCCTACACCCCTCCTTAGCTCTGTAACCTCATCCAAACCCTACACCCCTCCCAATCTCTGTAACCTCATCCATCCCCGACAGCCCTCCCTCTCTCTGTAACCTCATCCATCCCCTACACCCCTCCTTATCTCTGTAACCTCATCCATCCCCTACACTCCACCCTATCAATGTAACCTCCTCCAGCCCCTACACACCTCCCTATCTCTGTAACCTCCTCCAGCTGCTACAACCCTCCCTATCTCTGTAAACTGCTCCAGCATATACAACCCTCCCTATCTCTGTAACGTCCTGCAGCCCCTACAACCCTCCCTGTCTCTGTAACCTCTTCCAGTTCCTACAACCCTCCCTATCTCTGTAACCTCCTCCAGCCACTACATCCCTCCCTATCTCTGTAACCTCCTCCAGCCCCTTCAACACTCCCTATCTCTGTAACCTCCTCCAGCCCCTACACCCCTCCCTATCTCTTTAACCTCCTCCAGCCCCTACAACACTCCCTATCTCTGGAAACTCCTCCGGCCGCTACACCCCTTCATTTCTCTGTAACCTCCTCCAGCCTCTACAACCCTCCCTACCTCTGTAAGCTCCTGTAGCCTCAAAATCCCTCCCTATCTCTGTAACCTCCTCCAGCTCCTACACCCCTCCCTATCTCTGTAACCTCCAGCCACTACAACCCTCCCTATCTCTGTAAGCTCCTCCAGCCCCTACAACACTCCCAATCTCTGTAACCTCCTCCAGCCGCTACACCACTCCCTATCTCTGTAACCTCCTCCAGTCCCTACAACACTCCCTATCTGTGTAACCTCCTCCACCCCTACAAGACTCCCTAGCTCTGTAACCTCAAGCCCCTACACCCCGCCCTATCCCTGTAACCTCCTCCAGCCCCTACACCCATCCCTATCTCTGTAACCTCCTCCAGTCCCTACAACACTCCCTATCTCTGTAACCTCCTCCAACCCCTACAACCTTCCCTATCTCTGCAAACTACCTCCAGCAGCTTCAACCCACCCTATCTCTGTAAACTCCTCCAGCTCATACAACCCTCGCTTTTTCTAAAACCTCCACCAGTCCCTGCAACGCTCCCTTTCTCTGTAACCTCCTCCAGCCCCTAAAACACTCGCTATCTCTTTAACCTCCTCCAGTCCCTAGAACCCTCCCTATCTAGGTAAACTCCTCCAGTCCCTACAACCCTCCCTATCTCTGTAACCTCCTGCAGTCCCTACAACCCTCCCTATCTCTGTAACCACCTCCAGCCCCAACAACCCTCCCTATCTCTGTAACCTCCTCCAGCCCCTAAAACACTCGCTATCTCTGTAACCACCTCCAGCCCCAACAACCCTCCCGATCTCTGTAACCTCCTCCAGCCCCTACAACCCTCCCTATCTCTGTAACCTCCTCCAGCCCCTACAACACTCCCTATCTCTGTAACCTCCTCCAGCCCCTACAACATTCCCTATCTCTGTAACCTCATCCAGCCCCTACACCCCTCCCTATCTCTGTAACCTCCTCCATCCCCTACACCCCTCCCTATCTCTGTAACCTCATCCATCCCCTACACCCCTCCCTATCTCTGTAACCTCCTCTAGCCGCTACACCCCTCACTATCTCTGTAACCTCCTCTAGCCGCGACACCCCTCCCTATCTCTGTAAGCTCCTCCAGCCGCTACATCCCTCCCGATCTCTGTAAGCTCCTCCAGCCTCTACAACCCTCCCTATTTCTGTAACCACCTCCAGCTCCTACACCCCTCCCTATCACTGTAATCTACTCCAGCCTCTACACCCCTCCCTATCTCTGTAAGCTCCTCCAGCCGCTACAACCCTCCCTATCTCTGTAACCTCCTCCAGCCTCTACAACCCTCCATATCTCTGTAACCTCCTCCAGCCTCTAAAACCCTCCCTATCTCTGTCACCTCCTCCAGCCCCTACAACACTTCCTATCTCTGTAAACTCCTCCAGCCCCTACAACCCTCCCTATCTCTGTAACCTCATCCAGCCCCTACAACACTCCCTATCTCTGTAACCTCCTCCAGCCCCTACAACCCTCCCTATCTCTGTAACCTCCTCCAGTCCCTACAACCCTCCCTATCTCTGTAAGCTCCTCCAGCTGCTACAACCCTCCCTATCTCTGTAACCTCCTCCAGCCTCTAAAACCCTCCCTATCTCTGTCACCTCCTCCAGCCCCTACAACCTTCCCTATCTCTGTAACCTCATCCAGCACCTACAACCATCCCTATCTCTGTAACCTCCTCCAGCTTCTACAACGCTCCCTATGTCTGTAACCTCCTCCAGTCCCTGCAACGCTCCCTATCTCTGTAACCTCCTCCAGCCCCTAAAACACTCGCTATCTCTTTATCCTCCTCCAGTCCCTACAACCCTCCCTATCTAGGTAAACTCCTCCAGTCCCTACAACCCTCCCTGTCTCTGTAACTTCTTCCTGCCCCTAAAACACTCGCTATCTCTGTAACCACCTCCAGCCCCTACAACCCTCCCTATCTCGGTAACCTCCTTTTGCCCTTACAACCTTCCCTATCTCTGTAACCTCCCCCAGCACCTACAACCCTCCCTATCTCTGTAACCTCCTCCAGCCCCTACAACCGTCCCTATCTCTGTAACCTTCTCCAGTCCGTACAACCCTCCCTATCTCTGTAACTTCCTCCAGCCCCTACACCCCGCCCTATCTCTGTAACCTCCTCCGGCTGCTACACCCCTCCATATTTCTGTAACCTCCTCCAGCCTCTACAACCCTCCCTATCTCTGTAACCTCCTCCCGCCCCTTAAACACTCCCTATCTCTGTAACCTCCTTCAGCCTCCACAACCCTCCCTATCTTTGTAACCTCATCCAGATCATACAACCCTCCCTATCTCTGTAACCTCATCCAGCCCCAACAACCCTCCCTATCTCTGTAACCTCCTCCAGCCCCTACACCCCTCCCTATCTCTGTAACCTCCTCCAGCCCCTACAACACTCCCTATCTCTGTAACCTCCTCCAGCCCCTACACCCCTCCCCATCTCTGTAACCTCCTCCAGCCCCTACAACCCTCCCTATCTCTGTAACCTCCTCCAGCCTCTACACCCCTCCCTATATCTGTAACCTCCTCCAGCCCCTACAACCCTCCCTATCTCTGTAACCACCTCCAGCTCCTACAACCCTCCCTATCTCTGTAACCTCCTCCAGCCCCTACACCCCTCCCTATCTCTGTAACCTCCTCCAGCCCCTACAACACTCCCTATCTCTGTAACCTCCTCCAGCCCCTACACCCCTCCCTATCTCTGTAACCTCCTCCAGCCCCTACAACCCTCCCTATCTCTGTAACCTCCTCCAGCCTCTACACCCCTCCCTATATCTGTAACCTCCTCCAGCTCCAACAACCCTCCCTATCTCTGTAACCTCCTCCAGCCCCTACAACCCTCCCTATCTCTGTAACCTCCTCCAGCTCCTAAAACCCTCCCTATCTCTGTAACCTCCTCCAGCCCCTACACCCCTCCCTATCTCTGTAACCTCCTCCAGCCCCTACAACACTCCCTATCTCTGTAACCTCATCCAGCCCCTACACCGCTCCCTATCTCTGTAACCTCCTCCAGCCCCTACAACACTCCCTATCTCTGTAACCTCCTCCAGCCTCTACACCCCTCCCTATCTCTGTAACCTCCTCCAGCTCCTACACCCCTCCCTATCTCTGTAAACTCCTCCAGCCCCTACAACCCTCCCTATCTCTGTAACCTCCTCCAGCCCCTACAACCCTCCCTATCTCTGTAACCTCCTCTAGCCGCTACACCCCTCACTATCTCTGTAACCTCCTCTAGCCGCGACACCCCTCCCTATCTCTGTACGCTCCTCCAGCCGCTACACCCCTCCCGATCTCTGTAAGCTCCTCCAGCCTCAACAACCTTCCCTATCTCTGTAACCTCCTCCAGCTCCTACACCCCTCCCTATCACTGTAATCTACTCCAGCCTCTACACCCCTCCCTATCTCTGTAAGCTCCTCCAGCCGCTACACCCCTCCCTATCTCTGTAACCTCCTCCAGCCTCTACAACCCTCCATATCTCTGTAACCTCCTCCAGCCTCTAAAACCCTCCCTATCTCTGTCACCTCCTCCAGCCCCTACAACCTTCCCTATCTCTGTAACCTCATCCAGCACCTACAACCATCCCTATCTCTGTAAACTCCTCCAGCTCCTACAACCCTCCCTATCTCTGTAACCTCATCCAGCCCCTACAACACTCCCTATCTCTGTAACCTCCTCCAGCCCCTACAACCCTCCCTATCTCTGTAACCTCCTCCAGTCCCTACAACCCTCCCTCTCTCTGTAACCTCCTCCAGCTTCTACAACGCTCCCTATGTCTGTAACCTCCTCCAGCCCCTACAACACTCCCTATCTCTGTAAACTCCTCTAGCCCATACAACCCTCCCTTTCTCTATAACATCCACCAGTCCCTGCAACGCTCCCTATCTCTGTAACCTCCTCCAGCCCCTAAAACACTCGCTATCTCTTTATCCTCCTCCAGTCCCTACAACCCTCCCTATCTAGGTAAACTCCTCCAGCCCCTACAACCCTCCCTATCTCTGTAAACTCCTCCAGTCCCTACAACCCTCCCTGTCTCTGTAACCTCCTCCAGTCCCTACAACGCTCCCTATCTCTGTAACTTCTTCCTGCCCCTAAAACACTCGCTATCTCTGTAACCACCTCCAGCCCTTACAACCCTCCCTAGCTCTGTAAACCCCTCCAGGCCCTACACCCTCCCTATTTCTGTAAACTCCTCCAGCCTCTACAACCCTCCCTATCTCTGTAACCTCCTCCAGCCCCTACAACCTTCCCTATCTCTGTAACCTACCCCAGCACCTACAACCCTCCCTATCTCTGTAACCTCCTCCAGCCCCTACAACCGTCCCTATCTCTGTAACCTCCTCCAGTCCGTACAACCCTCCCTATCTCTGTAACTTCCTCCAGCACCTACAACACTCCCTATCTCTGTAACCTCCTCTGGCTGCTACACCCCTCCATATTTCTGTAACCTCCCCCAGCCTCTACAACCCTCCCTATCTCTGTAACCTCCTCCCGCCCCTAAAACACTCCCTATCTCTGTAACCTCCTTCAGCCTCCACAACCCTCCCTATCTTTGTAACCTCATCCAGATCATACAACCCTCGATATCTCTGTAACCTCATCCAGCCCCTACAACCCTCCCTATCTCTGTAACCTCCTCCGGCCCCTACAACCCTCCCTATCTCTGTAAACTCCTCCAGCCCATACAACCCTCCCTTTCTCTATAAACTCCACCAGTCTCTGCAACGCTCCCTATCTCTGTAACCTCCTCCAGCCCCTAAAACACTCCCTATCTCTGTAACCTCCTCCAGCCCATAAAACACTCGCTATCTCTTTAACCTCCTCCAGTCCCTACAACCCTCCCTATCTCAGTAACCTCCTCCAGATCCTACACCCCTCCCTAGCTCTGAAAACTCCTCCAGCCCCTACACCCCTCCCTATCTCTGTAACCTCCTCCAGCCTCTACAACCCACCCTATCTCTGTAACCTCCTCCAGCCCCTACAACCTTCCCTATCTCTGTAACCTCCTCCAGCCTCTACACGCCTCCCTATCTCTGTAACTTCCTCCAGCCCCTACACCCATCCCTATCTCTGTAACCTCCTCCAGTCCCTACAACACTCCCTATCTCTGTAACCTCCTCCAGCCCCTACACCCCTCCCTATCTCTGTAACCTCCTCCGGCTGCTACACCCCTCCATAATTCTGTAACCTCCTGCAGCCTCTAAAACCCTCCCTATCTCTGTAACCTCCTCCAGCCCCTACAACCCGCCCTATCTCTGTAACCTCCTCCAGTCCCTACAACCATCCCTATCTCTGTAAACTCCTCCAGCCCCTACAACCCTCCCTATCTCTGTAACCTCCTCCGGCTGCTACACCCCTCCATATTTCTGTAACCTCTTCCAGCCTCTACAACCATCCCTATCTCTGTAAACTCCTCCAGCCCCTACAACCCTCCCTATCTCTGTAACCTCCTCCGGCTGCTACACCCCTCCATATTTCTGTAACCTCTTCCAGCCTCTACAACCCTCCCTATCTCTGTAACCTCCTCCCGCCCCTAAAACACTCCCTATCTCTGTAACCTCCTTCAGCCTCCACAACCCTCCCTATCTTTGTAACCTCATCCAGATCATACAACCCTCCCTATCTCTGTAACCTCATCCAGACCCTACAACCCTCCCTATCTCTGTAACCTCCTCCAGCCCCTACAACACTCCCTGTCTCTGTAACCTCCTCCAGCCCCTACAACCCTCCCTATCGCTGTAACCTCCTCCAGCCCCTACAACGCTCCCTATCTCTGTAACTTCTTCCTGCCCCTAAAACACTCGCTATCTCTGTAACCACCTCCAGCCCCTACAACCCTCCCTATCTCGGTAAACTCCTCCAGTCCGGACAACACTCCCGATCTCTGTAAAATCATCCAGCCCCTACAACTGTCCCTATCTCTGTAAACCCCTCCAGGCCCTACACCCCGCCCTATCTTTGTAAACTCCTCCAGCCTCTACAACCCTCCCTATCTCTGTAACCTCCTCCAGCCCCTAGAACCCTCCCTATCTCTGTAAGCTCCTCCAGCCCCTACAACCCTCCCTATCTCTGTAAGCTCCTCCAGCCTCTACAACCCTCCCTACCTCAGTAAGCTCCTCCAGCCTCTACAACCCTCCCTATCTCTGTAACCTCCTCCAGCTCCTACACCCCTCCCTATCTCTGTAACCGCCTCCAGCCTCTACAACCCTCCTTATCTCGGTAAGCTCCTCCAGCCCCTACAAACCTCCGTATCTCTGTAAACTTATCCATCCCCTACACTCCTCCCTATCTCTGTAACCTCATGCATCCCATACACCCCTCCTTACCTCTGTAACCTCATGCATCCCATACACCCCTCCTTAACTCTGTAACCTCATCCATCCCCTACACCCCTCCTTAGCTCTGTAACCTCATCCAAACCCTACACCCCTCCCAATCTCTGTAACCTCATCCATCCCCGACAGCCCTCCCTCTCTCTGTAACCTCATCCATCCCCTACACCCCTCCTTATCTCTGTAACCTCATCCATCCCCTACACTCCACCCTATCAATGTAACCTCCTCCAGCCCCTACACACCTCCCTATCTCTGTAACCTCCTCCAGCTGCTACAACCCTCCCTATCTCTGTAAACTGCTCCAGCATATACAACCCTCCCTATCTCTGTAACGTCCTGCAGCCCCTACAACCCTCCCTGTCTCTGTAACCTCTTCCAGTTCCTACAACCCTCCCTATCTCTGTAACCTCCTCCAGCCACTACATCCCTCCCTATCTCTGTAACCTCCTCCAGCCCCTTCAACACTCCCTATCTCTGTAACCTCCTCCAGCCCCTACACCCCTCCCTATCTCTTTAACCTCCTCCAGCCCCTACAACACTCCCTATCTCTGGAAACTCCTCCGGCCGCTACACCCCTTCATTTCTCTGTAACCTCCTCCAGCCTCTACAACCCTCCCTACCTCTGTAAGCTCCTGTAGCCTCAAAATCCCTCCCTATCTCTGTAACCTCCTCCAGCTCCTACACCCCTCCCTATCTCTGTAACCTCCAGCCACTACAACCCTCCCTATCTCTGTAAGCTCCTCCAGCCCCTACAACACTCCCAATCTCTGTAACCTCCTCCAGCCGCTACACCACTCCCTATCTCTGTAACCTCCTCCAGTCCCTACAACACTCCCTATCTGTGTAACCTCCTCCACCCCTACAAGACTCCCTAGCTCTGTAACCTCAAGCCCCTACACCCCGCCCTATCCCTGTAACCTCCTCCAGCCCCTACACCCATCCCTATCTCTGTAACCTCCTCCAGTCCCTACAACACTCCCTATCTCTGTAACCTCCTCCAACCCCTACAACCTTCCCTATCTCTGCAAACTACCTCCAGCAGCTTCAACCCACCCTATCTCTGTAAACTCCTCCAGCTCATACAACCCTCGCTTTTTCTAAAACCTCCACCAGTCCCTGCAACGCTCCCTTTCTCTGTAACCTCCTCCAGCCCCTAAAACACTCGCTATCTCTTTAACCTCCTCCAGTCCCTAGAACCCTCCCTATCTAGGTAAACTCCTCCAGTCCCTACAACCCTCCCTATCTCTGTAACCTCCTGCAGTCCCTACAACCCTCCCTATCTCTGTAACCACCTCCAGCCCCAACAACCCTCCCTATCTCTGTAACCTCCTCCAGCCCCTAAAACACTCGCTATCTCTGTAACCACCTCCAGCCCCAACAACCCTCCCGATCTCTGTAACCTCCTCCAGCCCCTACAACCCTCCCTATCTCTGTAACCTCCTCCAGCCCCTACAACACTCCCTATCTCTGTAACCTCCTCCAGCCCCTACAACATTCCCTATCTCTGTAACCTCATCCAGCCCCTACACCCCTCCCTATCTCTGTAACCTCCTCCATCCCCTACACCCCTCCCTATCTCTGTAACCTCATCCATCCCCTACACCCCTCCCTATCTCTGTAACCTCCTCTAGCCGCTACACCCCTCACTATCTCTGTAACCTCCTCTAGCCGCGACACCCCTCCCTATCTCTGTAAGCTCCTCCAGCCGCTACACCCCTCCCGATCTCTGTAAGCTCCTCCAGCCTCTACAACCCTCCCTATTTCTGTAACCACCTCCAGCTCCTACACCCCTCCCTATCACTGTAATCTACTCCAGCCTCTACACCCCTCCCTATCTCTGTAAGCTCCTCCAGCCGCTACAACCCTCCCTATCTCTGTAACCTCCTCCAGCCTCTACAACCCTCCATATCTCTGTAACCTCCTCCAGCCTCTAAAACCCTCCCTATCTCTGTCACCTCCTCCAGCCCCTACAACACTTCCTATCTCTGTAAACTCCTCCAGCCCCTACAACCCTCCCTATCTCTGTAACCTCATCCAGCCCCTACAACACTCCCTATCTCTGTAACCTCCTCCAGCCCCTACAACCCTCCCTATCTCTGTAACCTCCTCCAGTCCCTACAACCCTCCCTATCTCTGTAAGCTCCTCCAGCTGCTACAACCCTCCCTATCTCTGTAACCTCCTCCAGCCTCTAAAACCCTCCCTATCTCTGTCACCTCCTCCAGCCCCTACAACCTTCCCTATCTCTGTAACCTCATCCAGCACCTACAACCATCCCTATCTCTGTAACCTCCTCCAGCTTCTACAACGCTCCCTATGTCTGTAACCTCCTCCAGTCCCTGCAACGCTCCCTATCTCTGTAACCTCCTCCAGCCCCTAAAACACTCGCTATCTCTTTATCCTCCTCCAGTCCCTACAACCCTCCCTATCTAGGTAAACTCCTCCAGTCCCTACAACCCTCCCTGTCTCTGTAACTTCTTCCTGCCCCTAAAACACTCGCTATCTCTGTAACCACCTCCAGCCCCTACAACCCTCCCTATCTCGGTAACCTCCTTTTGCCCTTACAACCTTCCCTATCTCTGTAACCTCCCCCAGCACCTACAACCCTCCCTATCTCTGTAACCTCCTCCAGCCCCTACAACCGTCCCTATCTCTGTAACCTTCTCCAGTCCGTACAACCCTCCCTATCTCTGTAACTTCCTCCAGCCCCTACACCCCGCCCTATCTCTGTAACCTCCTCCGGCTGCTACACCCCTCCATATTTCTGTAACCTCCTCCAGCCTCTACAACCCTCCCTATCTCTGTAACCTCCTCCCGCCCCTTAAACACTCCCTATCTCTGTAACCTCCTTCAGCCTCCACAACCCTCCCTATCTTTGTAACCTCATCCAGATCATACAACCCTCCCTATCTCTGTAACCTCATCCAGCCCCAACAAACCTCCCTATCTCTGTAACCTCCTCCAGCCCCTACACCCCTCCCTATCTCTGTAACCTCCTCCAGCCCCTACAACACTCCCTATCTCTGTAACCTCCTCCAGCCCCTACACCCCTCCCCATCTCTGTAACCTCCTCCAGCCCCTACAACCCTCCCTATCTCTGTAACCTCCTCCAGCCTCTACACCCCTCCCTATATCTGTAACCTCCTCCAGCCCCTACAACCCTCCCTATCTCTGTAACCACCTCCAGCTCCTACAACCCTCCCTATCTCTGTAACCTCCTCCAGCCCCTACACCCCTCCCTATCTCTGTAACCTCCTCCAGCCCCTACAACACTCCCTATCTCTGTAACTTCCTCCAGCCCCTACACCCCTCCCTATCTCTGTAACCTCCTCCAGCCCCTACAACCCTCCCTATCTCTGTAACCTCCTCCAGCCTCTACACCCCTCCCTATATCTGTAACCTCCTCCAGCTCCAACAACCCTCCCTATCTCTGTAACCTCCTCCAGCCCCTACAACCCTCCCTATCTCTGTAACCTCCTCCAGCCCCTAGAACCCTCCCTATCTCTGTAAGCTCCTCCAGCCCCTACAACCCTCCCTATCTCTGTAAGCTCCTCCAGCCTCTACAACCCTCCCTACCTCAGTAAGCTCCTCCAGCCTCTACAACCCTCCCTATCTCTGTAACCTCCTCCAGCTCCTACACCCCTCCCTATCTCTGTAACCGCCTCCAGCCTCTACAACCCTCCTTATCTCGGTAAGCTCCTCCAGCCCCTACAAACCTCCGTATCTCTGTAAACTTATCCATCCCCTATACTCCTCCCTATCTCTGTAACCTCATGCATCCCATACACCCCTCCTTACCTCTGTAACCTCATGCATCCCATACACCCCTCCTTAACTCTGTAACCTCATCCATCCCCTACACCCCTCCTTAGCTCTGTAACCTCATCCAAACCCTACACCCCTCCCAATCTCTGTAACCTCATCCATCCCCGACAGCCCTCCCTCTCTCTGTAACCTCATCCATCCCCTACACCCCTCCTTATCTCTGTAACCTCATCCATCGCCTACACTCCACCCTATCAATGTAACCTCCTCCAGCCCCTACACACCTCCCTATCTCTGTAACCTCCTCCAGCTGCTACAACCCTCCCTATCTCTGTAAACTGCTCCAGCATATACAACCCTCCCTATCTCTGTAACGTCCTGCAGCCCCTACAACCCTCCCTGTCTCTGTAACCTCTTCCAGTTCCTACAACCCTCCCTATCTCTGTAACCTCCTCCAGCCACTACATCCCTCCCTATCTCTGTAACCTCCTCCAGCCCCTTCAACACTCCCTATCTCTGTAACCTCCTCCAGCCCCTACACCCCTCCCTATCTCTTTAACCTCCTCCAGCCCCTACAACACTCCCTATCTCTGGAAACTCCTCCGGCCGCTACACCCCTTCATTTCTCTGTAACCTCCTCCAGCCTCTACAACCCTCCCTACCTCTGTAAGCTCCTGTAGCCTCAAAATCCCTCCCTATCTCTGTAACCTCCTCCAGCTCCTACACCCCTCCCTATCTCTGTAACCTCCAGCCACTACAACCCTCCCTATCTCTGTAAGCTCCTCCAGCCCCTACAACACTCCCAATCTCTGTAACCTCCTCCAGCCGCTACACCACTCCCTATCTCTGTAACCTCCTCCAGTCCCTACAACACTCCCTATCTGTGTAACCTCCTCCACCCCTACAAGACTCCCTAGCTCTGTAACCTCAAGCCCCTACACCCCGCCCTATCCCTGTAACCTCCTCCAGCCCCTACACCCATCCCTATCTCTGTAACCTCCTCCAGTCCCTACAACACTCCCTATCTCTGTAACCTCCTCCAACCCCTACAACCTTCCCTATCTCTGCAAACTACCTCCAGCAGCTTCAACCCACCCTATCTCTGTAAACTCCTCCAGCTCATACAACCCTCGCTTTTTCTAAAACCTCCACCAGTCCCTGCAACGCTCCCTTTCTCTGTAACCTCCTCCAGCCCCTAAAACACTCGCTATCTCTTTAACCTCCTCCAGTCCCTAGAACCCTCCCTATCTAGGTAAACTCCTCCAGTCCCTACAACCCTCCCTATCTCTGTAACCTCCTGCAGTCCCTACAACCCTCCCTATCTCTGTAACCACCTCCAGCCCCAACAACCCTCCCTATCTCTGTAACCTCCTCCAGCCCCTAAAACACTCGCTATCTCTGTAACCACCTCCAGCCCCAACAACCCTCCCGATCTCTGTAACCTCCTCCAGCCCCTACAACCCTCCCTATCTCTGTAACCTCCTCCAGCCCCTACAACACTCCCTATCTCTGTAACCTCCTCCAGCCCCTACAACATTCCCTATCTCTGTAACCTCATCCAGCCCCTACACCCCTCCCTATCTCTGTAACCTCCTCCATCCCCTACACCCCTCCCTATCTCTGTAACCTCATCCATCCCCTACACCCCTCCCTATCTCTGTAACCTCCTCTAGCCGCTACACCCCTCACTATCTCTGTAACCTCCTCTAGCCGCGACACCCCTCCCTATCTCTGTAAGCTCCTCCAGCCGCTACACCCCTCCCGATCTCTGTAAGCTCCTCCAGCCTCTACAACCCTCCCTATTTCTGTAACCACCTCCAGCTCCTACACCCCTCCCTATCACTGTAATCTACTCCAGCCTCTACACCCCTCCCTATCTCTGTAAGCTCCTCCAGCCGCTACAACCCTCCCTATCTCTGTAACCTCCTCCAGCCTCTACAACCCTCCATATCTCTGTAACCTCCTCCAGCCTCTAAAACCCTCCCTATCTCTGTCACCTCCTCCAGCCCCTACAACACTTCCTATCTCTGTAAACTCCTCCAGCCCCTACAACCCTCCCTATCTCTGTAACCTCATCCAGCCCCTACAACACTCCCTATCTCTGTAACCTCCTCCAGCCCCTACAACCCTCCCTATCTCTGTAACCTCCTCCAGTCCCTACAACCCTCCCTATCTCTGTAAGCTCCTCCAGCTGCTACAACCCTCCCTATCTCTGTAACCTCCTCCAGCCTCTAAAACCCTCCCTATCTCTGTCACCTCCTCCAGCCCCTACAACCTTCCCTATCTCTGTAACCTCATCCAGCACCTACAACCATCCCTATCTCTGTAACCTCCTCCAGCTTCTACAACGCTCCCTATGTCTGTAACCTCCTCCAGTCCCTGCAACGCTCCCTATCTCTGTAACCTCCTCCAGCCCCTAAAACACTCGCTATCTCTTTATCCTCCTCCAGTCCCTACAACCCTCCCTATCTAGGTAAACTCCTCCAGTCCCTACAACCCTCCCTGTCTCTGTAACTTCTTCCTGCCCCTAAAACACTCGCTATCTCTGTAACCACCTCCAGCCCCTACAACCCTCCCTATCTCGGTAACCTCCTTTTGCCCTTACAACCTTCCCTATCTCTGTAACCTCCCCCAGCACCTACAACCCTCCCTATCTCTGTAACCTCCTCCAGCCCCTACAACCGTCCCTATCTCTGTAACCTTCTCCAGTCCATACAACCCTCCCTATCTCTGTAACTTCCTCCAGCCCCTACACCCCGCCCTATCTCTGTAACCTCCTCCGGCTGCTACACCCCTCCATATTTCTGTAACCTCCTCCAGCCTCTACAACCCTCCCTATCTCTGTAACCTCCTCCCGCCCCTTAAACACTCCCTATCTCTGTAACCTCCTTCAGCCTCCACAACCCTCCCTATCTTTGTAACCTCATCCAGATCATACAACCCTCCCTATCTCTGTAACCTCATCCAGCCCCAACAACCCTCCCTATCTCTGTAACCTCCTCCAGCCCCTACACCCCTCCCTATCTCTGTAACCTCCTCCAGCCCCTACAACACTCCCTATCTCTGTAACCTCCTCCAGCCCCTACACCCCTCCCCATCTCTGTAACCTCCTCCAGCCCCTACAACCCTCCCTATCTCTGTAACCTCCTCCAGCCTCTACACCCCTCCCTATATCTGTAACCTCCTCCAGCCCCTACAACCCTCCCTATCTCTGTAACCACCTCCAGCTCCTACAACCCTCCCTATCTCTGTAACCTCCTCCAGCCCCTACACCCCTCCCTATCTCTGTAACCTCCTCCAGCCCCTACAACACTCCCTATCTCTGTAACCTCATCCAGCCCCTACACCCCTCCCTATCTCTGTAACCTCCTCCAGCCCCTACAACACTCCCTATCTCTGTAACCTCCTCCAGCCTCTACACCCCTCCCTATCTCTGTAACCTCCTCCAGCTCCTACACCCCTCCCTATCTCTGTAAACTCCTCCAGCCCCTACAACCCTCCCTATCTCTGTAACCTCCTCCAGCCCCTACAACCCTCCCTATCTCTGTAACCTCATCCATCCCCTACACCCCTCCCTATCTCTGCAACCTCCTCTAGCCGCTACACCGCTCACTATCTCTGTAACCTCCTCTAGCCGCGACACCCCTCCCTATCTCTGTAACCTCCTCCAGCTCCTACACCCCTCCCTATCACTGTAATCTACTCCAGCCTCTACACCCCTCCCTATCTCTGTAAGCTCCTCCAGCCGCTACACCCCTCCCTATCTCTGTAACCTCCTCCAGCCTCTACAACCCTCCATATCTCTGTAACCTCCTCCAGCCTCTAAAACCCTCCCTATCTCTGTCACCTCCTCCAGCCCCTACAACCTTCCCTATCTCTGTAACCTCATCCAGCACCTACAACCATCCCTATCTCTGTAAACTCCTCCAGCCCCTACAACCCTCCCTATCTCTGTAACCTCATCCAGCCCCTACAACACTCCCTATCTCTGTAACCTCCTCCAGCCCCTACAACCCTCCCTATCTCTGTAACCTCCTCCAGTCCCTACAACCCTCCCTATCTCTGTAACCTCCTCCAGCTTCTACAACGCTCCCTATGTCTGTAACCTCCTCCAGCCCCTACAACACTCCCTATCTCTGTAAACTCCTCTAGCCCATACAACCCTCCCTTTCTCTATAACATCCACCAGTCCCTGCAACGCTCCCTATCTCTGTAACCTCCTCCAGCCCCTAAAACACTCGCTATCTCTTTATCCTCCTCCAGTCCCTACAACCCTCCCTATCTAGGTAAACTCCTCCAGTCCCTACAACCCTCCCTGTCTCTGTAACCTCCTCCAGTCCCTGCAACGCTCCCTATCTCTGTAACTTCTTCCTGCCCCTATAACACTCGCTATCTCTGTAACCACCTCCAGCCCTTACAACCCTCCCTAGCTCTGTAAACCCCTCCAGGCCCTACACCCTCCCTATTTCTGTAAACTCCTCCAGCCCCTAAAACACTCCCTATCTCTGTAACCTCCTCCAGCCCCTAAAACACTCGCTATCTCTGTAACCACCACCAGCCCCTACAACCCTCCCTATCTCGGTAACTCCTCCAGTCCCTACAACCCTCCCGATCTCTGTAACCTCATCCAGCCCCTACAACCCTCCCTATCTCTGTAACCTCCTCCAGATCCTACACCCCTCCCTAGCTCTGTAAACTCCTCCAGCCCCTACACCCCTCCCTATCTCTGTAACCTCCTCCAGCCTCTACAACCCACCCTATCTCTGTAACCTCCTGCAGCCTCTACACCCCTCCCTATCTCTGTAACTTCCTCCAGCCCCTACACCCATCCCTATCTCTGTAACCTCCTCCAGGCCCTACAACCATCCCTATCTCTGTAAACTCCTCCAGCCCCTACAACCCTCCCTATCTCTGTAACCTCCTCCGGCTGCTACACCCCTCCATATTTCTGTAACCTCTTCCAGCCTCTACAACCATCCCTATCTCTGTAAACTCCTCCAGCCCCTACAACCCTCCCTATCTCTGTAACCTCCTCCGGCTGCTACACCCCTCCATATTTCTGTAACCTCTTCCAGCCTCTACAACCCTCCCTATCTCTGTAACCTCCTCCCGCCCCTAAAACACTCCCTATCTCTGTAACCTCCTTCAGCCTCCACAACCCTCCCTATCTTTGTAACCTCATCCAGATCATACAACCCTCCCTATCTCTGTAACCTCATCCAGACCCTACAACCCTCCCTATCTCTGTAACCTCCTCCAGCCCCTACAACACTCCCTGTCTCTGTAACCTCCTCCAGCCCCTACAACCCTCCCTATCGCTGTAACCTCCTCCAGCCCCTACAACGCTCCCTATCTCTGTAACTTCTTCCTGCCCCTAAAACACTCGCTATCTCTGTAACCACCTCCAGCCCCTACAACCCTCCCTATCTCGGTAAACTCCTCCAGTCCCGACAACACTCCCGATTTCTGTAAAATCATCCAGCCCCTACAACCCTCCCTATCTCTGTAAACCCCTCCAGGCCCTACACCCCGCCCTATCTTTGTAAACTCCTCCAGCCTCTACAACCCTCCCTATCTCTGTAACATCCTCCAGCCCCTAGAACCCTCCCTATCTCTGTAAGCTCCTCCAGCCCCTACAACCCTCCCTATCTCTGTAAGCTCCTCCAGCCTCTACAACCCTCCCTACCTCAGTAAGCTCCTCCAGCCTCTACAACCCTCCCTATCTCTGTAACCTCCTCCAGCTCCTACACCCCTCCCTATCTCTGTAACCGCCTCCAGCCTCTACAACCCTCCTTATCTCGGTAAGCTCCTCCAGCCCCTACAAACCTCCGTATCTCTGTAAACTTATCCATCCCCTACACTCCTCCCTATCTCTGTAACCTCATGCATCCCATACAACCCTCCTTACCTCTGTAACCTCATGCATCCCATACACCCCTCCTTATCTCTGTAACCTCATCCATCCCCTACACCCCTCCTTAGCTCTGTAACCTCATCCAAACCCTACACCCCTCCCAATCTCTGTAACCTCATCCATCCCCGACAGCCCTCCCTCTCTCTGTAACCTCATCCATCCCCTACACCCCTCCTTATCTCTGTAACCTCATCCATCCCCTACACTCCACCCTATCAATGTAACCTCCTCCAGCCCCTACACACCTCCCTATCTCTGTAACCACCTCCAGCTGCTACAACCCTCCCTATCTCTGTAAACTGCTCCAGCATATACAACCCTCCCTATCTCTGTAACGTCCTGCAGCCCCTACAACCCTTCCTGTCTCTGTAACCTCTTCCAGTTCCTACAACCCTCCCTATCTCTGTAACCTCCTCCAGCCACTACATCCCTCCCTATCTCTGTAACCTCCTCCAGCCCCTTCAACACTCCCTATCTCTGTAACCTCCTCCAGCCCCTACACCCCTCCCTATCTCTTTAACCTCCTCCAGCCCCTACAACACTCCCTATCTCTGGAAACTCCTCCGGCCGCTACACCCCTCCATTTCTCTGTAACCTCCTCCAGCCTCTACAACCCTCCCTACCTCTGTAAGCTCCTGTAGCCTCAAAATCCCTCCCTATCTCTGTAACCTCCTCCAGCTCCTACACCCCTCCCTATCTCTGTAACCTCCAGCCACTACAACCCTCCCTATCTCTGTAAGCTCCTCCAGCCCCTACAACACTTCCAATCTCTGTAACCTCCTCCAGCCGCTACACCACTCCCTATCTCTGTAACCTCCTCCAGTCCCTACAACACTCCCTATCTGTGTAACCTCCTCCACCCCTACAAGACTCCCTAGCTCTGTAACCTCAAGCCCCTACACCCCGCCCTATCCCTGTAACCTCCTCCAGCCCCTACACCCATCCCTATCTCTGTAACCTCCTCCAGTCCCTACAACACTCCCTATCTCTGTAACCTCCTCCAACCCCTACAACCTTCCCTATCTCTGCAAACTACCTCCAGCACCTTCAACCCACCCTATCTCTGTAAACTCCTCCAGCTCATACAACCCTCGCTTTTTCTAAAACCTCCACCAGTCCCTGCAACGCTCCCTTTCTCTGTAACCTCCTCCAGCCCCTAAAACACTCGCTATCTCTTTAACCTCCTCCAGTCCCTAGAACCCTCCCTATCTAGGTAAACTCCTCCAGTCCCTACAACCCTCCCTATCTCTGTAACCTCCTGCAGTCCATACAACCCTCCCTATCTCTGTAACCACCTCCAGCCCCAACAACCCTCCCTATCTCTGTAACCTCCTCCAGCCCCTAAAACACTCGCTATCTCTGTAACCACCTCCAGCCCCAACAACCCTCCCGATCTCTGTAACCTCCTCCAGCCCCTACAACCCTCCCTATCTCTGTAACCCCCTCCAGCCCCGACACCCCTCCCTATCTCTGTAAACTCCTCCAGCCCCTACAACCCTCCCTATCTCTGTAACCTCCTCCAGTCCCTACAACCCTCCCTATCTCTGTAACCTCAGCCAGCCTCTACACCCCTCCCTATCTCTGTAACCTCCTCCAGCCCCTACAACACTCCCTATCTCTGTAACCTCCTCCGGCTGCTACACCCCTCCATATTTCTGTAACCTCCTGCAGCCTCTACAACCCTCCCTATCTCTGTAACCTCCTCCCGCCCCTAAAACACTCCCTATCTCTGTAACCTCCTTCAGCCTCCACAACCCTCCCTATCTCTGTAACCTCCTCCAGCCCCCACAACACTCCCTATCTCTGTAAGCTCCTCCAGCCTCTACAACCCTCCCTATCTCTGTAAGCTCCTCCAGCCTCTACAACCCTCCCTATCTCTGTAAACTCCTCCAGCCCCTACAACCCTCCCTATCTCTGTAACCTCCTCCAGTCCCTACAACCCTCCCTATCTCTGTAACCTCAGCCAGCCTCTACACCCCTCCCTATCTCTGTAACCTCCTCCAGCCCCTACAACACTCCCTATCTCTGTAACCTCCTCCGGCTGCTACACCCCTCCATATTTCTGTAACCTCCTGCAGCCTCTACAACCCTCCCTATCTCTGTAACCTCCTCCCGCCCCAAAAACACTCCCTATCTCTGTAACCTCCTTCAGCCTCCACAACCCTCCCTATCTCTGTAACCTCCTCCAGCCCCCACAACACTCCCTATCTCTGTAAGCTCCTCCAGCCTCTACAACCCTCCCTATCTCTGTAAGCTCCTCCAGCCTCTACAACCCTCCCTATCTCTGTAACCTCCTCCTGCTCCTACACCCCTCCCTATCACTGTAAACTACTCCAGCTCCTACACCCCTCCATATCTCTGTAACCTCCTCCAGCCTCTAAAACCCTCCCTATCCCTGTAACCTCCTCCAGCCCCGACAAAACTCCCAATCTCTGTAACCTCCTCCAGCCGCTACACCTCTCCCTCTCTCTGTAACCTCCTCCAGCCCCTACAACACTCCCTATCTCTGTAACCCCCTCCAGCCCCTACAACACTCCCTATCTCTGTAACCTCCTCCAGCCCCTACAACTCTCCCTATCTCTGTATCCTCCCCCAGCACCTACAACCCTCCCTATCTCTGTAACCTCCTCCAGCCCCTACAACCGTCCCTATCTCTGTAACCTCCTCCAGTCCGTACAACCCTCCCTATCTCTGTAACCTCCTCCAGCTTCTACACCCCTCCCTATCTCTGTAACTTCCTCCAGCCCCTACAAAACTCCCTATCTCTGTAACCTCCTCCAGCCTCCACAACCCTCCCTATCTCTGTAACCTCCTCCCGCCCCTAAAACACTCCCTATCTCTGTAACCTCCTTCAGCCTCCACAACCCTCCCTATCTTTGTACCCTCATCCAGATCATACAACCCTCCCTATCTCTGTAACCTCATCAAGCCCCTACAACCCTCCCTATCTCTGTAAACTCCTCCAGCCCATACAACCCTCCCTTTCTCTATAAACTCCACCAGTCCCTGCAACGCTCCCTATCTCTGTAACCTTCTCCAGCCCATAAAACACTCCCTATCTCTTTAACCTCCTCCAGTCCCTACAACCCTCCCTATCTAGGTAAACTACTCCAGTCCCTACAACCCTCCCTATCTCTGTAACTTCCTCCAGCCCCTAAAACACTCGATATCTCTGTAACCACCTCCAGCCCCTACAACCCTCCCTATCTCGGTAACTCCTCCAGTCCCTACAACCCTCCCTATCTCTGTAACCTCCTCCAGCCCCTACAACACTCCCTATCTCTGTAACCTCCTCCACCCCTACAAGACTCCCTAGCTCTGTAACCTCCTCCAGCACCATCACCCCTCCCTATCCCTGTAACCTCCTCCAAACCCCTACACCTCTCCCTATCTCTGTAACCTCCTGCAGCCCCTACACCCTTCCCTATCTCTGTAACCAGCTCCAGCCCCTTCAACCGTCCCTATCTCTGTAACCACCTCCAGCTCCTACAACCCTCCCTATCTCTGTAAACTCCTCCAGCCCATACAACACTCCCTTTCTCTGTAACCTCCTCCAGTCCCTACAACCCTCCCTATCTCTGTAACCTCCTGCAGACCCTAAAACACTCGTTATATCTGTAACCTTCTCCAGGCCCTACGACCCTCCTTTTCTCGGTAAACTCCTCCAGTCCCTCCAACCCACTCTATTTCTGTAACCTCATCCAGCCTCTACAACTCTCCCTATCTCTGTAACCTCCTACAGCCCCTACAACCCTCCCTATATCTGTAACCACATTCAGCCCCTACACAACTCCCTATCTCTGTAACCGCCTCCAGCCCCTACAACCCTCCCAATCTCCGTAACCTCCTCCATTCCCTACAACCCTCCCTATCTCTGTAACCTAATCCAGCCCCTACACCCCTCCCTATCTCTGTAACCTACTCCAGCCTCTACACCGCTCCCTATCTCTGTAACCTCCTCCAGCCCCTACAACCCTCCCTATCTCTGTAACCTCCTCCAGTTCCTACAACCCTCCCTATTTTTGTAACCTCCTCCAGCCTCTACAACCCTCCCTATCTCTGTAACCTCAGCCAGCCTCTACACCCCTCCCTATCTCTGTAACCTCCTCCAGAACCCTACTTCCTCCCTATCTCTGTAACCTCCTCCAGCCCCAACAACCCTCCCTATCTCTGTAACCTACTCCAGCACCTACAACCCTCCCTATCTCTGTAACCTCCTCCAGCGCCTACAACCCTCCCTATCTCTATAACGTCCTACAGCCCATACAACCCTCCCTTTCTCTATAACCTCCTCCAGTCCCTACAACCCTCCCTATCTAGGTAAACTCCTCCAGTCCCTAAAACCCTCCCTATCTCTGTAACTTCCTCCAGCCCCTAAAACACTCGCTATCTCTGTAACCACCTCCAGCCCCTACAACCCTCCCTATCTCGGTAAACTCCTCCAGTCCCTACAACCCCCCCGATCTCTGTAACCTGATCCAGCCCCTACAAGCCTCCCTATCTCTGTAAACTCCTCCAGCCCCTATAACCCTCCCTTTCATTGTAACCTCCCTCAGCCCCTACAACCCTCCCTATCTCTGTAAACCCCTCCAGCCCCTACACCCCTCCCTATCTCTGTAACCTCCTCCAGTCCCTAGAACCCTCCCTATCTCTGTAACCTCCTCCAGATTCTACAACCCTCCCTATCTCTGTAACCTCAGCCAGACTCTACACCCCTCCCTATCTCTGTAACATCCTCCAGCCCCTACACCCCTCCCTATCTCTGTAACCTCCTCCAGCCCCTACAACACTCCCTATCTCTGTAACCTCCTCCGGCTGCTACACCCCTCCATATTTCAGTAACCTCCTGCAGCCCCTACAACCCGCCTTATATCTGAAACCACATCCAGCCCCTGCACAACTCCCTATCTCTGTAACCACCTCCAGCCCCTACAACCCTCGCAATCTCCGTAAACTCCTCCATTCCCTACAACCCTCCCTATCTCTGTAACCTAATCCAGCCCCTAGAACCCTCCCTATATCTGTAACCACATTCAGCCCCTACACAACTCCCTATCTCTGTAACCGCCTCCAGCCCCTACAACCCTCCCAATCTCCGTAACCTCCTCCATTCCCTACAACCCTCCCTATCTCTGTAACCTAATCCAGCCCCTACACCCCTCCCTATCTCTGTAACCTACTCCAGCCTCTACACCCCTCCCTATCTCTGTAACCTCCTCCAGCCCCTACAACCCTCCCTATCTCTGTAACCTCCTCCAGTTCCTACAACCCTCCCTATTTTTGTAACCTCCTCCAGCCTCTACAACCCTCCCTATCTCTGTAACATCAGCCAGCCTCTACACCCCTCCCTATCTCTGTAACCTCCTCCAGAACCCTACTTCCTCCCTATCTCTGTAACCTCCTCCAGCCCCAACAACCCTCCCTAACTCTGTAACCTACTCCAGCACCTACAACCCTCCCTATCTCTGTAACCTCCTCCAGCGCCTACAACCCTCCCTATCTCTATAACGTCCTACAGCCGATACAACCCTCCCTTTCTCTATAACCTCCTCCAGTCCCTAAAACCCTCCCTATCTCTGTAACTTCCTCCAGCCCCTAAAACACTCGCTATCTCTGTAACCACCTCCAGCCCCTACAACCCTCCCTATCTCGGTAAACTCCTCCAGTCCCTACAACCCCCCCGATCTCTGTAACCTGATCCAGCCCCTACAAGCCTCCCTATCTCTGTAAACTCCTCCAGCCCCTATAACCCTCCCTTTCATTGTAACCTCCCTCAGCCCCTACAACCCTCCCTATCTCTGTAAACCCCTCCAGCCCCTACACCACTCCCTATCTCTGTAACCTCCTCCAGTCCCTAGAACCCTCCCTATCTCTGTAACCTCCTCCAGATTCTACAACCCTCCCTATCTCTGTAACCTCAGCCAGACTCTACACCCCTCCCTATCTCTGTAACATCCTCCAGCCCCTACACCCCTCCCTATCTCTGTAACCTCCTCCAGCCCCTACAACACTCCCTATCTCTGTAACCTCCTCCGGCTGCTACACCCCTCCATATTTCAGTAACCTCCTGCAGCCCCTACAACCCGCCTTATATCTGAAACCACATCCAGCCCCTGCACAACTCCCTATCTCTGTAACCACCTCCAGCCCCTACAACCCTCTCAATCTCCGTAAACTCCTCCATTCCCTACAACCCTCCCTATCTCTAACCTAATCCAGCCCCTACAACCCTCCCTATCTCTGTAACCTCCTCCAGTTCCTAAAACCCTCCCTATCTTCGTAACCTCCTCCAGCCTCTACTACCCTCCCTATCTCTGTAACCTCAGCCAGCCTCTACACCCCTCCCTATCTCTGCTTCCTCCTCCAGCCCCTACGCCCCTCCCTATCTCTGTAACCTCATCCAGCCCCTACAACCCTCCCTATCTCTGTAACCTCCTCCAGCCCCTACAACCCTCCCTATCTCTGTAACCTACTCCAGCCCCTACAACCCTCCCTATCTCTGTAACCTCATCCAGCCCCTAACACCCTCCCTATCTCTGTAACCTCCTCCAGCCCCTACAAACCTCCCTATCTCAGTAACCTACTCCAGCACCTACAACCCTCCCTATCTCTGTAACCTCCTCCAGCGCCTACAACCCTCCCTATCTCTGTAACGTCCTCCAGGCCCTACAACCCTCCCTATCTCTGTAACCTCCTCCAGCCCCCAAAACACTCCCTATCTCAGTAACCTCCTCCGGCTGCTACACCCCTCCATATCTCTGTAACCTCCTCCAGCCTCTACAAAGCTCCCTATCTCTGTAACCTCCTCCAGCCCCTAAAACCTCCCTATCTCTGCAACCTCCTCCAGCCTCTACAACCCTCCCTATCTCTGTAACCTCCTCCAGCCCCTACACCCCTCCCTATCCCTGTATCCTCCTCCAGTCCCTACACTTCTCCCTATCTCTGTACGCTCCGCCAAACTTCTACAACCCTCCCTATCTCTGTAAGTTCCTCCAGCCTCAACAAACCTCCCTATCACTGTAACCTCCTCCAGCCCCTACAACACTCCCAATCTCTGTAACCTCCTCCAGACGCTACACCCCTCCCTATCCCTGTATCCTCCTCCAGTCCCTACACTTCTCCTTATCTCTGTAACCTCCCTCAGCCCCTACAATGCTCCCGAGCTCTGTAAACCCCTTCAGCCCCTACACCCCTCCCTATCTCTGTAACCTCCTCCAGCCTCTACAACCCTCCCTATCTCTGTAACCTCCTCCAGCCCCTACAACCCTCCCTATCTCTGTAACCTCCTCCAGTCCCTACAACCCTCCCTATCTCTGTAACCTCCTCCAGCTTCTACAACCCTCCCTATCTCTGTAACCTCAGCCAGACTCTACACCACTCCCTATCTCTGTAACCTCCTCCAGCCCCTACAACACTCCCTATCTCTGTAACCTCCTCCGGCTGGTACATCCATCCATATTTTGTAAACTCCTGCAGCCCATACAACCCTCCCTATCTCTGTAACCTCCTCCCGCCCCTAAATCACTCCCTATCTCTGTAACCTCCTTCAGCCTCCACAACCCTCCCTATCTTTGTAACCTCCTCCAGCCTCTACAACCCTCCCTATCTCTGTAAACTCCTCCAGCCCCTACAACACACCCAATCTCTGTAACCTCCTCCAGCCGCTACACCTCTCCCTATCTCTGTAACCTCCTCCAGCCCCTACAACACTCCCTATCTCTGTAACCTCCTCCAGCCCCTACAAACCTCCCTATCTCTGTAACCTCATCCAGCACCTACAACCCTCCCTATCTCTAACCTCCTCCAGCCCCTACAACACTCTCTATCTCTGTAACCTCCTCCAGCCCCTACAAACCTCCCTATCTCTGTAACCTCATCCAGCACCTACAACCCTCCCTATCTCTGGAACCTCCTCCAGCCACTACACCCCTCCCTATCTCTGTAACCTCCTCCAGCTCCTACAACCCTCCCTATCTCTGTAACCACATCCAGCCGCGAAAACCCTCCCTATCTCTGTAACCTCCTCCAGCTCCTACAACCCTCCCTATCTCTGTAACCTCCTCCAGTCCCTACCACCCTCCCTATCTCTGTAAACTCCTCCAGCCCATACAACCCTCCCTTTCTCTATAACCTCCACCAGTCCCTGCAACGCTCCCTATCTCTGTAAACTCCTCCAGCCCCTAAAACACTCGCTATCTCTTTAACCTCCTCCAGTCCCTAAAACCCTCCCTATCTCTGTAACTTCTTCCAGCCCCTAAAACACTCGCTATCTCTGTAACCACCTCCAGCCCCTACAATATTCCCTATCTCTGTAACCTCCCTCAGCCCCTACAACCCTCCCTATCTCTGTAAACCCCTCCAGCCCCTACACCCCTCCCTATCTCTGTAATCTCCTCCAGCCCCTACACCCCTCCCTATCTCTGTAACCTCCTCCAGCCCCTACAACCCTCCCTATCTCTGTAACCTCCTCCCGCCCCTAAAACACTCCCTATCTCTGTAACCTCCTTCAGCCTCCACAACCCTCCCTATCTCTGTAACCTCCTCCAGCCCCCACAACACTCCCTATCTCTGTAAGCTCCTCCAGCCTCTACAACACTCCCTATCTCTGTAACCTCCTCCAGCCCCTACAACACTCCCAATCTCTGTAACCTTTCCAGCCCCTACAACCCGCCCTATTTCTGTAACCTCATCCAGCCTCTACAACTCTCCCTATCTCTGTAACCTCCTACAGCCCCTACAACCCTCCTTATATCTGAAACCACATCCAGCCCCTGCACAACTCCCTATCTCTGTAACCACCTCCAGCCCCTACAACCCTCGCAATCTCCGTAAACTCCTCCATTCCCTACAACCCTCCCTATCTCTGTAACCTAATCCAGCCCCTACAACCTTCCCTATCTCTGTAACCTCCTCCAGTTCCTAAAACCCTCCCTATCTTTGTAACCTCCTCCAGCCTCTACTACCCTCCCTATCTCTGTAACCTCAGCCAGCCTCTACACCCCTCCCTATCTCTGCTTCCTCCTCCAGCCCCTACGCCCCTCCCTATCTCTGTAACCTCATCCAGCCCCTACAACCCTCCCTATCTCTGTAACCTCATCCAGCCCCTAACACCCTCCCTATCTCTGTAACCTCCTCCAGCCCCTACAACCCTCCCTATCTCTGTAACCTACTCCAGCACCTACAACCCTCCCTATCTCTGTAACCTCCTCCAGCGCCTACAACCCTCCCTATCTATGTAACGTCCTCCAGGCCCTACAACCCTCCCTATCTCTGTATCCTCCTCCAGCCCCCAAACACTCCCTATCTCTGTAACCTCCTCCGGCTGCTGCACCCTTCCATATCTCTGTAACATCCTCCAGCCTCTACAAAGCTCCCTATCTCTGTAACCTCCTCCAGCCCCTAAAACCTCCCTATCTTTGCAACCTCCTCCAGCCTCTACAACCCTCCCTATCTCTGTAACCTCCTCCAGCCCCTACACCCCTCCCTATCCCTGTATCCTCCTCCAGTCCCTACACTTCTCCCTATCGCTGTAAGCTCCGCCAAACTTCTACAACCCTCCCTATCTCTGTAAGTTCCTCCAGCCTCAACAAACCTCCCTATCACTGTAACCTCCTCCAGCCCCGACAACACTCCCAATCTCTGTAACCTCCTCCAGACGCTACACCCCTCCCTATCCCTGTATCCTCCTCCAGTCCCTAGACTTCTCCCTATCACTGTAACCTCCCTCAGCCCCTACAACGCTCCCTAGCTCTGTAAACCCCTTCAGCCCCTACACCCCTCCCTATCTCTGTAACCTCCTCCAGCCTCTACAACCCTCCCTATCTCTGTAACGTACTCCAGCCCCTACAACCCTCCCTATCTCTGTAACCTCCTCCAGTCCCTAGAACCCTCCCTATCTCTGTAACCTCCTCTGGCTGCTACACCCCTCCATATTTCTGTAACTTCCTCCAGCCACTACAAAGCTCCCTATCTTTGAAACCTCCTCCAGCCTCTACAACTCTCCCTATCTCTGTAACCTCCTCCAGCCCCCACAACACTCTCTATCTCTGTAACCTCCTCCGGCTGCGACACCCCTCCATACCTCTGTAACCTCCTCCAGTCCCTAGACTTCTCCCTATCACTGTAACCTCCTCCAGCCCCTAAAACACTCCCTATCTCTGTAACCTCCTCCAGCCTCCACAACCCTCCCTATCTTTGAAACCTCCTCCAGCCTCTACAACTCTCCCTATCTCTGTAACCACCTCCAGCCCCCACAACACTCTCTATCTCTGTAACCTCCTCCGGCTGCGACACCCCTCCATACCTCTGTAACCTCCTCCAGCCTCTGCAAAGCTCCCTATCTCTGTAACCTCCTCCGGCCGCTAAAACACTCCCTATCTCTGTAACCTCCTCCAGCCTCCACAACCCTCCCTATCTTTGTAACCCCCTCCAGCTTCTACATCTCTCCCTATCTCTGTAAACTCCTCCAGCCCCCACAACACTCCCTATCTCTGTAAGCCCCGCCAAAGCTCTACAACCCTCCCTATCTCTGTAAGCTCCTCCAGCCTCAACAACCCTCCCTATCTCTGTAACATCCTCCAGCTCCTACACCCCTCCCTATCTCTGTAACCTCATCCAGCCCATACAACCCTCCCAATCTCTGTAACCTCATCCAGCCCCTACAACCCTCCCTATCTCTGTAACCTCCTCCGGCCCCTACAACCCTCCCTATCTCTGTAACCTCCTCCAGCCCCTACAACCCTCCCTATCTCTGTAACCTCCTCCAGCCCCTACACCCCTCCCTATCTCTGTAACCTCCTCCGGCCCCTACAACCCTCCCTATCTCTGTAAACTCCTCCAGACCCTAAAACACTCCCTATCTCTTTAACCTCCTCCAGTCCCTACAACCCTCCCTATCTAGGTAAACTCCTCCAGTCCCTACAACCCTCCCTATCTCTGTAACCTCCTCCAGCCCCTAAAACACTCGCTATCTCTGTAACCTCCTCCGGCTGCTACACCCCTCCATATTTCTGTAACCTCCTGCAGCCTCTACAACCCTCCCTATCTCTGTAACCTCCTCCCGCCCCTAAAACACTCCCTATCTCTGTAACCTCCATCAGCCTCCACAACCCTCCCTATCTTTGTAACCGCATCCAGCCCCTACAACCCTCCCTATCTCTGGAACCTCATCCAGCCCCTACAACCCTCCCTTTCTCTGTAACCTCCTCCGGCCCCTACAACCCTCCCCATCTCTGTAAACTCCTCCAGCACCTGCAACCCTCCCTATCTCTGTAACCTCCTCCAGGCCCTACAACACTCCCAATCTCTGTAGCCTCCTCCAGCCACTACACCCCTCCCTATCTCTGTAACCTCCTCCAGCCCCTACAACACTCCCTATCTCTGTAACCTCCTCCGGCCCCTACGCCCCTCCCTATCTCTGTAACCTCCTCCACCCCTACAAGACTCCCTAGCTCTGTAACCTCCTCCAGCCCCTTCACCCCTCCCCATCCCTGTAACCTCCTCCAAAACTCTACACCTCTCCCTATCTCTGTAACCTCCTGCAGCCCCTACACCCTTCCCTATCTCTGTAACCACCTCCAGCCCCTTCAACCGTCCCTATCTCTGTAACCACCTCCAGCTCCTACAACCCTCCCTATCTCTGTAAACTCCTCCAGCCCCTACACCCCTCCCTATCTCTGTAACCTCCTGCAGACCCTAAAACACTCGCTATCTGTGTAACCTTCTCCAGCCCCTACGACCCTCCTTTTCTCGGTAAACTCTTCCAGTCCCTACAACCCTCTCTATCTCTGTAACCTCATCCAGCCTCTACACCCCTCCCTATCTCTGTAACCTCCTCCAGCCCCTACAACCCTCTCTATTTCTGTAACCTCATCCAGCCTCTACAACTCTCCCTATCTCTGTAACCTCCTACAGCCCCTACAACCCTCCCAATCTCCGTAAACTCCTCCATTCCCTACAGCCCTCCCTATCTCTGTAACCTAATCCAGCCCCTACACCCCTCCCTATCTCTGTAACCTCCTCCAGTTCCTAAAACCCTCCCTATCTTTGTAACCTCCTCCAGCCTCTACTACCCTCCCTAACACTGTAACCTCAGCCAGCCTCTACACCCCTCCCTATCTCTGCATCCTCCTCCAGCCCCTACACCCCTCCCTATCTCTGTAACCTCATCCAGCCCCTACAACCCTCCCTATCTCTGTAACCTCCTCCAGCCCCTACAACCCTCCCTATATCTGTAACCTACTCCAGCACCTACAACCCTCCCTATCTCTGTAACCTCCTCCAGCGCCTACAACCCTCCCTATCTCGGTAACGTCCTCCAGGCCCTACAACCCTCCCTATCTCTGAAACCTCCTCCAGCCCCCAAAACACTCCCTATCTCTGTAACCTCCTACGGCTGCTACACCCCTCCATATCTCTGTAACCTCCTCCAGCCTCTACAAAGCTCCCTATCTCTGCAACCTCCTCCAGCCTCTAAAACCCTGCCTATCTCTGTAACCTCCTCCAGCCCCTACACCCCTCCCTATCCCTGTATCCTCCTCCAGTCCCTACACTTCTCCCTATCTCTATAAGCTCCGCCAAACTTCTACAACCCTCCCTATCTCTGTAAGTTCCTCCAGCCTGAACAAACCTCCCTATCACTGTAACCTCCTCCAGCCCCGACAACACTCCCAATCTCTGTAACCTCCTCCAGACGCTACACCCCTCCCTATCCCTGTATCCTCCTCCAGTCCCTACACTTCTCCCTATCACTGTAACCTCCCTCAGCCCCTACAATGCTCCCTAGCTCTGTAACCTCCTCCAGTCCCTACAACCCTCCCTATCTCTGTAACCTCCTCCGGCTGCTACACCCCTCCATATTTCTGTAACCTCCTCCAGCCTCTACAAAGCTCCCTATCTCTGTAACCTCCTCCAGCCCCTAAAACACTCCCTATCTCTGTAACCTCCTCCAGCCTCCACAACCCTCCCTATCTTTGTAACCTCCTCCAGCCTCTACAACTCTCCCTATCTCTGTAACCTCCTGCAGCTCCTACACCCCTCCCTATCTCTGTAACCTCCTCCAGCCCCTACAACCCTCCCTATCTCTGTAACCTCCTCGATCCCCTACAACACTCACTTTCTCTGTATTCTCCACAACCCCTACAACACTCCCAATCTCTGTAACCTCCTCCAGCCCCTACACCCCTCCATATCCCTGTATCCTCCTCCAGTCCCTACACTTCTCCCTATCTCTTTAACCTCATCCAGCCCATACAACCCTCCCAATCTCTGTAACCTCATCCAGCCCCTGCAACCCTCCCTATCTCTGTAACCTCCTCCAGCCCCTACAACCCTCCCTATCTCTGTAACCTCCTACAGCCCCTACACCCCTCCCTATCTCTGTAACCTCCTCCAGCCCCTACACCCCTCCCTATCTAGGTAAACTCCTCCAGTCCCTACAACCCTCCCTATCTCATTAACCTCCTCCAGTCCCTACAACCCTCCCTATCTCTGTAACCTCCTGCAGACCCTAAAACACTCGCTATCTGTGTAACCTTCTCCAGCCCCTACGACCCTCCTTTTCTCGGTAAACTCTTCCAGTCCCTACAACCCTCTCTATTTCTGTAACCTCATCCAGCCTCTACACCCCTCCCTATCTCTGTAACCTCCTCCAGCCTCTACAACCCTCTCTATCTCTGTAACCTCATCCAGCCTCTACACCCCTCCCTATCTCTGTAACCTCATCCAGCCTCTACACCCCTCCCTATCTCTGTAACCTCATCCAGCCCCTACACGCCTCCCTATCTCTGTAACCTCCTCCAGCCCCTAAAACCCTCCCTATCTCTGTTTCCTCCTCCAGCGCCTACACGCCTCCCTATCTCTGTAACCTCATCCAGCCCCTACAACCCTCCCTATCTCTGTAACGTCCTCCAGTCCCTACAACCCTCCCTATCTCTGTAACCTCCTCCAACCCCTACAACACTCCCTATCTCTGTAACCTCCTCCCGCCCCTACAACACTCCCTATCTCTGTAACCTCCTCCAGCCTCCACAACCCTCCCTATCTTTGTAACCTCCTCCAGCCTCTACACCCCTCCCTATCTCTGTAAGCTCCTCCAGCCTCAACAACCCTCCCTATCTCTGTAAATTCCTCCAGCTCCTACACCCCTCCCTATCTCTGTACCCTCCTCCAGCCTCTACAACCCTCCCTATCTCTGTAACCTCCTCCAGCCCCTACAACACTCCCAATCTCTGTAACCTCCTCCAGCCCCTACACCCCTTCCTATCCCTGTATCCTCCTCTAGTCCCTACACTTCTCCCTATCTCTTTAACCTCATCCAGCCCATACAACCCTCCCAATCTCTGTAACCTCATCCAGCCCCTGCAACCCTCCCTATCTATGTAACCTCCTCCGGCCCTAAAACCCTCCCTATCTCTGTAAACTCCTCCAGCACATACAACCCTCCCTTTCTCTATAACATCCACCAGTCCCTGCAACAATCCCTATCTCTGTAAACTCCTCCAGACCCTAATACACTTGCTATCTCTTTAACCTTCTCCAGTACCTACAACCCTCCCTATCTAGGTAAACTCCTCCAGTCCCTACAACCCTCCCTATCTCTGTAACCTCCTCCAGTCCCTACAACCCTCCCTATCTCTGTAACCTCCTCCAGTCCCTACAACCCTCCCTATCTCTGTAACTTCCTCCAGCCCCTAAAACACTCGCTATCTCTGTAACCACCTCCAGCCCCTACAACCCTCCCTATCTCTGTAAACTCCTCCAGCCCATACAACACTCTCTTTCTCTGTAACCTCCTGCATACCCTAAAACACTCGCTATCTGTGTAACCTTCTCCAGCCCCTACGACCCTCCTTTTCTCTGTAAACTCCTCCAGTCCCTACAACCCTCTCTATTTCTGTAACCTCATCCAGCCTCTACACCCCTCCCTATCTGTTTCCTCCTCCAGCGCCTACACGCCTCCCTATCTCTGTAACCTCATCCAGCCCCTACAACACTCCCTATCTCTGTAATGTCCTCCAACCCCTACAACACTCCCTATCTCTGTAACCTCCTCCAGCCTCCACAACCCTCCCTATCTTTGTAACCTCCTCCAGCCTCTACAACTCTCCCTATCTCTGTAACCTCCTCCAGCCCCCACAACACTCCCTATCTCTGTAAGCTCCGCCAAACTTCTACAACCCTCCCTATCTCTGTAAGCTCCTCCAGCCGCAACAACCCTCCCTATCTCTGTAAATTCCTCCAGCTCCTACACCCCTACCTATCTCTGTAACCTCCTCCAGCCTCTACAACCCTCCCTATCTCTGTAACCTCCTCCAGCCCCTACAACACTCCCAATCTCTGTAACCTCCTCGAGCCCCTACACCCCTCCCTATCTCTGTATCCTCCTCCAGTCCCTCCACTTCTCCCTATCTCTGTAACCTCCTCCAGCACCTACACACGTCCCTATCTCTGTAACCACCTCCAGCCCCTTCACCCCTCCCTATCTCTGTAACCTCCTCCAGCCCCTACACACCTCCCTATCTCTGTAACCACCTCCAGCCCCTAAAACACTCCGTGTCTCTGTAACCTCCTCCAGCCTCCACAACCCTCCCTATCTTTGTAACCTCCTCCAGCCTCTACAACTCTCCATATCTCTGTAACCTCCTCCAGGCCCTACAACACTCCCTATCTCTGTAACCTCCTCCAGCCCCTACAACCCTCCCTATCTCTGTAACCTCCTCGAGCCCCTACAACACTCCCAATCTCTGTAACTCCTCCAGCCCCTACAACACTCACTTTCTCTGTAACCGCCACGACCCCTACAACACTCCCTAGCTCTGTAACCTCCTCCAGCCCCTACACCCCTCCCTGTCCCTTTAACCTCCTCCAGTCCCTACACTTCTCCGTATCTCTGTAACCTCCTCCAGCCCCTACACATCACCCTATCTCTGTAACCACCTCCAGCCCCTTCACCCCTCCCTACCTCTGTAACCACCTCCAGCCCCTACAACCCTCCCTATCTCTGTAACCACCTTCCAGCTCCTACAACCCTCCCTATCTCTGTAAACTTCTCCAGCCTCTACAACCCTCCCTATCTCTGTAACTTCCTGCAGCTCCTACAACAAACCCAATCTCTGTAACTTCCTCCAGCTCCTACTCACCTCCCTATCTCTGTAACCTCCTCCAGCCTCTACAACCCTCCCTTTCTCTGTAACCTCCTCCAGCCCCTACAACACTCCCAATCTCTGTAACCTCATCCAGCCCCTGCAACCCTCCCTATCTCTGTAACCTCCTCCGGCCCCTACAACCCTCCCTATCTCTGTAAACTCCTCCAGCCCCTAAAACACTCGCTATCTCTTTAACCTCCTCCAGTCCCTACAACCGTCCCTATCTAGGTAAACTCCTCCAGTCCCTACAACCCTCCCTATCTCTGTAACCTCCTCCAGTACCTACAACCCTCCCTATCTCTGTAACTTCCTCCAGCCCCTAAAACACTCGCTATCTCTGTAACCACCTCCAGCGCCTACAACCCTCCGTATCTCTGTAAACTCCTCCAGCCCCTAAAACACTCGCTATCTCTTTAACCTCCTCCAGTCCCTACAACCGTCCCTATCTAGGTAAACTCCTCCAGTCCCTACAACCCTCCCTATCTCTGTAACCTCCTCCAGTACCTACAACCCTCCCAATCTCTGTAACCACCTCCAGCCCCTACACCCCTCCCTATCCCTGTATCCTCCTCCAGTCGCTAGACTTCTCCCTATCCCTGTAACCTCCTCCAGCCCCTACACACCTCCCTATTTCTGTAACCTCCTCCAGCCCCTGCACACCTCCCTGTTTCTGTAACCTCCTCCAGCCCCTAAAACACTCCCTATCTCTGTAACCTCCTCCAGCCTCCACAACCCTCCCTATCTTTGTAACCTCCTCCAGCCCCTACACCCCTTCCTATCCCTGTATCCTCCTCTAGTCCCTACACTTCTCCCTATCTCTTTAACCTCATCCAGCCCATACAACCCTCCCAATCTCTGTAACCTCATCCAGCCCCTGCAACCCTCCCTATCTATGTAACCTCCTCCGGCCCCTAAAACCCTCCCTATCTCTGTAAACTCCTCCAGCACATACAACCCTCCCTTTCTCTATAACATCCACCAGTCCCTGCAACGCTCCCTATCTCTGTAAACTCCTCCAGACCCTAATACACTCGCTATCTCTTTAACCTTCTCCAGTCCCTACAACCCTCCCTATCTAGGTAAACTCCTCCAGTCCCTACAACCCTCCCTATCTCTGTAACCTCCTCCAGCCCCTACAACCCTCCCTATCTCTGTAAACTCCTCCAGCCCATACAACACTCTCTTTCTCTGTAACCTCCTGCAGACCCTAAAACACTCGCTATCTGTGTAACCTTCTCCAGCCCCTACGACCCTCCTTTTCTCGGTAAACTCCTCCAGTCCCTACAACCCTCTCTATTTCTGTAACCTCATCCAGCCTCTACACCCCTCCCTATCTCTGTAACCTCATCCAGCCCCTACAACCCTCCCTATCTCTGTAATGTCCTCCAACCCCTACAACACTCCCTATCTCTGTAACCTCCCCCAGCCTCCACAACCCTCCCTATCTCTGTAACCTCCTCCAGCCCCTACACCCCTCCCTATCTCTGTAACCTCCTCCAGACCCTACACCCCTCCCTATCTCTGTATCCTCCTCCAGTCCCTCCACTTCTCCCTATCTCTGTAACCTCCTCCAGCACCTACACACGTCCCTATCTCTGTAACCACCTCCAGCCCCTTCACCCCTCCCTATCTCTGTAACCTCCTCCAGCCCCTACACACCTCCCTATCTCTGTAACCACCTCCAGCCCCTAAAACACTCCGTGTCTCTGTAACCTCCTCCAGCCTCCACAACCCTCCCTATCTTTGTAACCTCCTCCAGCCTCTACAACTCTCCATATCTCTGTAACCTCCTCCAGGCCCTACAACACTCCCTATCTCTGTAACCTCCTCCAGCCCCTACAACCCTCCCTATCTCTGTAACCTCCTCGAGCCCCTACAACACTCCCAATCTCTGTAACTCCTCCAGCCCCTACAACACTCACTTTCTCTGTAACCGCCACGACCCCTACAACACTCCCTAGCTCTGTAACCTCCTCCAGCCCCTACACCCCTCCCTGTCCCTTTAACCTCCTCCAGTCCCTACACTTCTCCGTATCTCTGTAACCTCCTCCAGCCCCTACACATCACCCTATCTCTGTAACCACCTCCAGCCCCTTCACCCCTCCCTACCTCTGTAACCACCTCCAGCCCCTACAACCCTCCCTATCTCTGTAACCACCTTCCAGCTCCTACAACCCTCCCTACCTCTGTAAACTTCTCCAGCCCATACAACCCTCCCTTTCTCTGTAACCTCCTCCAGCTCCTACAACCCTCCCTATCTCTGTAAACTTCTCCAGCCTCTACAACCCTCCCTATCTCTGTAACGTCCTGCAGCTCCTACAACAAACCCAATCTCTGTAACTTCCTCCAGCTCCTACTCACCTCCCTATCTCTGTAACCTCCTCCAGCCTCTACAACCCTCCCTTTCTCTGTAACCTCCTCCAGCCCCTACAACACTCCCAATCTCTGTAACCTCATCCAGCCCCTGCAACCCTCCCTATCTCTGTAACCTCCTCCGGCCCCTACAACCCTCCCTATCTCTGTAAACTCCTCCAGCACATACAACCCTCCCTTTCTCTATAACATCCACCAGTCCCTGCAACGCTCCCTATCTCTGTAAACTCCTCCAGACCCTAATACACTCGCTATCTCTTTAACCTTCTCCAGTCCCTACAACCCTCCCTATCTAGGTAAACTCCTCCAGTCCCTACAACCCTCCCTATCTCTGTAACCTCCTCCAGCCCCTACAACCCTCCCTATCTCTGTAAACTCCTCCAGCCCATACAACACTCTCTTTCTCTGTAACCTCCTGCAGACCCTAAAACACGCGCTATCTGTGTAACCTTCTCCAGCCCCTACGACCCTCCTTTTCTCGGTAAACTCCTCCAGTCCCTACAACCCTCTCTATTTCTGTAACCTCATCCAGCCTCTACACCCCTCCCTATCTCTGTAACCTCATCCAGCCCCTACAACCCTCCCTATCTCTGTAATGTCCTCCAACCCCTACAACACTCCCTATCTCTGTAACCTCCCCCAGCCTCCACAACCCTCCCTATCTCTGTAACCTCCTCCAGCCCCTACACCCCTCCCTATCTCTGTAACCTCCTCCAGACCCTACACCCCTCCCTATCTCTGTATCCTCCTCCAGTCCCTCCACTTCTCCCTATCTCTGTAACCTCCTCCAGCACCTACACACGTCCCTATCTCTGTAACCACCTCCAGCCCCTTCACCCCTCCCTATCTCTGTAACCTCCTCCAGCCCCTACACACCTCCCTATCTCTGTAACCACCTCCAGCCCCTAAAACACTCCGTGTCTCTGTAACCTCCTCCAGCCTCCACAACCCTCCCTATCTTTGTAACCTCCTCCAGCCTCTACAACTCTCCATATCTCTGTAACCTCCTCCAGGCCCTACAACACTCCCTATCTCTGTAACCTCCTCCAGCCCCTACAACCCTCCCTATCTCTGTAACCTCCTCGAGCCCCTACAACACTCCCAATCTCTGTAACTCCTCCAGCCCCTACAACACTCACTTTCTCTGTAACCGCCACGACCCCTACAACACTCCCTAGCTCTGTAACCTCCTCCAGCCCCTACACCCCTCCCTGTCCCTTTAACCTCCTCCAGTCCCTACACTTCTCCGTATCTCTGTAACCTCCTCCAGCCCCTACACATCACCCTATCTCTGTAACCACCTCCAGCCCCTTCACCCCTCCCTACCTCTGTAACCACCTCCAGCCCCTACAACCCTCCCTATCTCTGTAACCACCTTCCAGCTCCTACAACCCTCCCTACCTCTGTAAACTTCTCCAGCCCATACAACCCTCCCTTTCTCTGTAACCTCCTCCAGCTCCTACAACCCTCCCTATCTCTGTAAACTTCTCCAGCCTCTACAACCCTCCCTATCTCTGTAACTTCCTGCAGCTCCTACAACAAACCCAATCTCTGTAACTTCCTCCAGCTCCTACTCACCTCCCTATCTCTGTAACCTCCTCCAGCCTCTACAACCCTCCCTTTCTCTGTAACCTCCTCCAGCCCCTACAACACTCCCAATCTCTGTAAACTCCTCCAGCCCCTAAAACACTCGCTATCTCTTTAAACTCCTCCAGTCCCTACAACCGTCCCTATCTAGGTAAACTCCTCCAGTCCCTACAACCCTCCCTATCTCTGTAACCTCCTCCAGTACCTACAACCCTCCCTATCTCTGTAACTTCCTCCAGCCCCTAAAACACTCGCTATCTCTGTAACCACCTCCAGCGCCTACAACCCTCCGTATCTCTGTAAACTCCTCCAGCCCCTAAAACACTCGCTATCTCTTTAACCTCCTCCAGTCCCTACAACTGTCCCTATCTAGGTAAACTCCTCCAGTCCCTACAACCCTCCCTATCTCTGTAACCTCCTCCAGTACCTACAACCCTCCCTATCTCTGTAACTTCCTCCAGCCCCTAAAACACTCGCTATCTCTGTAACCACCTCCAGCCCCTACAACCCTCCCTATCTCTGTAACCTTCCTCAGCCCCTACACCCCTCCCTATCTCTGTAACCTCCTCCAGCCTCTACAACCCTCCCTATCTCTGTAACCTCCTCCAGCCCCTACAACCCTCCCTATCTCTGTAACCTCCTCCAGTCCCTACATCCCTCCATATTTCTGTAACCTCCTCCAGCCCCTACAACCCTCCCTATCTCTGTAACCTCCTCCAGTCCCTACATCCCTCCATATTTCTGTAACCTCCTCCAGCCTCTACAACCCTCCCTATCTCTGTAAACTCCTCCCGCCCCTAAAACACTCCCTATCTCTGTAACCTCCTCCAGCCCCCACAACACTCCCTATCTCTTTAAGCTCCTCCAGCCTCTACAACCCTCCCTATCTCTGTAAGCTCCTCCAGCCTCTACAACCCTCCCTATCTCTGTAACCTCCTCCAGCTCCTACAGCCCTCCCTATCACTGTAACCTCCTCCAGCTCCTACACCCCTCCATATCTCTGTAACTTCCTCCAGCCTCTAAAACCCTCCCTATCTCTGTAACCTCCTCCACCCCACAACACTCCCAATCTCTGTAACCTCCTCCAGCCGCTACACCTCCCCCTATCTCTGTAACCTCCTCCAGCCCCTACAACACTCCCTATCTCTGTAACCTCCTCCAGCACCTACAAAGCTCCCTATCTCTGTAACCTCATCCAGCACCTACAACACTCCCTATCTCTGTAACCTCCTCCAGCCCCTAAAACTCTCCCTATCTCTGTAACCTCCTCCAGCCCCTACAACCCTCCCTATCTCTGTAACCTCCTCCAGCCCCTACAACCCTCCCTATCTCTGTAACCTCCTCCAGCCCCTACAACCCTCCCTATCTCTGTAACCTCCTCCAACCCCTACAACACTCCCTATCTCTGTAACCTCCCCCAGCCTCCACAACCCTCCCTATCTCTGTAACCTCCTCCAGCCCCTACACCCCTCCCTATCTCTGTAACCTCCTCCAGACCCTACACCCCTCCCTATCTCTGTATCCTCCTCCAGTCCCTCCACTTCTCCCTATCTCTGTAACCTCCTCCAGCACCTACACACGTCCCTATCTCTGTAACCACCTCCAGCCCCTTCACCCCTCCCTATCTCTGTAACCTCCTCCAGCCCCTACACACCTCCCTATCTCTGTAACCACCTCCAGCCCCTAAAACACTCCGTGTCTCTGTAACCTCCTCCAGCCTCCACAACCCTCCCTATCTTTGTAACCTCCTCCAGCCTCTACAACTCTCCATATCTCTGTAACCTCCTCCAGGCCCTACAACACTCCCTATCTCTGTAACCTCCTCCAGCCCCTACAACCCTCCCTATCTCTGTAACCTCCTCGAGCCCCTACAACACTCCCAATCTCTGTAACTCCTCCAGCCCCTACAACACTCACTTTCTCTGTAACCGCCACGACCCCTACAACACTCCCTAGCTCTGTAACCTCCTCCAGCCCCTACACCCCTCCCTGTCCCTTTAACCTCCTCCAGTCCCTACACTTCTCCGTATCTCTGTAACCTCCTCCAGCCCCTACACATCACCCTATCTCTGTAACCACCTCCAGCCCCTTCACCCCTCCCTACCTCTGTAACCACCTCCAGCCCCTACAACCCTCCCTATCTCTGTAACCACCTTCCAGCTCCTACAACCCTCCCTACCTCTGTAAACTTCTCCAGCCCATACAACCCTCCCTTTCTCTGTAACCTCCTCCAGCTCCTACAACCCTCCCTATCTCTGTAAACTTCTCCAGCCTCTACAACCCTCCCTATCTCTGTAACTTCCTGCAGCTCCTACAACAAACCCAATCTCTGTAACTTCCTCCAGCTCCTACTCACCTCCCTATCTCTGTAACCTCCTCCAGCCTCTACAACCCTCCCTATCTCTGTAACCTCCTCCGGCCCCTACAACCCTCCCTATCTCTGTAAACTCCTCCAGCCCCTAAAACACTCGCTATCTCTTTAACCTCCTCCAGTCCCTACAACCGTCCCTATCTAGGTAAACTCCTCCAGTCCCTACAACCCTCCCTATCTCTGTAACCTCCTCCAGTACCTACAACCCTCCCTATCTCTGTAACTTCCTCCAGCCCCTAAAACACTCGCTATCTCTGTAACCACCTCCAGCGCCTACAACCCTCCGTATCTCTGTAAACTCCTCCAGCCCCTAAAACACTCGCTATCTCTTTAACCTCCTCCAGTCCCTACAACTGTCCCTATCTAGGTAAACTCCTCCAGTCCCTACAACCCTCCCTATCTCTGTAACCTCCTCCAGTACCTACAACCCTCCCTATCTCTGTAACTTCCTCCAGCCCCTAAAACACTCGCTATCTCTGTAACCACCTCCAGCCCCTACAACCCTCCCTATCTCTGTAACCTTCCTCAGCCCCTACACCCCTCCCTATCTCTGTAACCTCCTCCAGCCTCTACAACCCTCCCTATCTCTGTAACCTCCTCCAGCCCCTACAACCCTCCCTATCTCTGTAACCTCCTCCAGTCCCTACATCCCTCCATATTTCTGTAACCTCCTCCAGCCCCTACAACCCTCCCTATCTCTGTAACCTCCTCCAGTCCCTACATCCCTCCATATTTCTGTAACCTCCTCCAGCCTCTACAACCCTCCCTATCTCTGTAAACTCCTCCCGCCCCTAAAACACTCCCTATCTCTGTAACCTCCTCCAGCCCCCACAACACTCCCTATCTCTTTAAGCTCCTCCAGCCTCTACAACCCTCCCTATCTCTGTAAGCTCCTCCAGCCTCTACAACCCTCCCTATCTCTGTAACCTCCTCCAGCTCCTACAGCCCTCCCTATCACTGTAACCTCCTCCAGCTCCTACACCCCTCCATATCTCTGTAACTTCCTCCAGCCTCTAAAACCCTCCCTATCTCTGTAACCTCCTCCACCCCACAACACTCCCAATCTCTGTAACCTCCTCCAGCCGCTACACCTCCCCCTATCTCTGTAACCTCCTCCAGCCCCTACAACACTCCCTATCTCTGTAACCTCCTCCAGCACCTACAAAGCTCCCTATCTCTGTAACCTCATCCAGCACCTACAACACTCCCTATCTCTGTAACCTCCTCCAGCCCCTAAAACTCTCCCTATCTCTGTAACCTCCTCCAGCCCCTACAACCCTCCCTATCTCTGTAACCTCCTCCAGCCCCTACAACCCTCCCTATCTCTGTAACCTCCTCCAGCCCCTACAACCCTCCCTATCTCTGTAACCTCCTCCAGCCCCTACAACCCTCCCTATCTCTGTAACCTCCTCCAGCCCCTACAACCCTCCCTATCTCTGTAACCTCCTCCAGCCCCTACAACCCTCCCTATCTCTGTAACCTCCTCCAGCCCCTACATTCCTCCCTATCTCTGTAACCCCCTCCAGCCCCTACAACCCTCCCTATCTCTGTAACCTCCTCCAATTTGTGCCTCTTGTGCAGCCCCTGCTTCCCATCGCTCCAGCATTGTCTCTCTCTGTCTCTCTCTCTCTCCTCCTTTAAGATATTCCTTCAAACCAACGGCATTGACTGAGCTTCTGGTTGCCTGTCTCGCTGCCCGTTCAGTGTTAAGTCTTGTCTGATTTATGCTCCTGAGATGTTTTACGAGGTTCAAGGCGCTATAGAAATTCAAGCTGTAAGTATTTTCAAACTTTTTCAGCGCGAAGGTGTTTCTGGAACTGCAAAGCACCGAGCTGATTGTCGGTCAGCGCACTAATAATCGGGAAGTTTATACGTACCGTGTCAGCGAGGTGCTTTGAGCTCAATTTCTCCCAGGCCCTCACCAGTCCCTCGATTCGAGGATGGCATTTCTCTCCAGTTTCTGCCAGGGCTCCTCCTGTGAGTGAACAGGGCCGATTCTTGATCGTTCGGCTCCTGGGGCAGGACGTTCCCATCAGGTTGTGGGATCCAGAGTGTCGAATTCGCTTCCCTTTCTTCTCCTCCGCACCCCGACACAGACCGGCTGGAGTCTGGCATGGACGTCCGCTCGCCCCACACACACACACACACAGGGGCTCCTGTTTGACTTGTGGAGACCTCTGCAGTCAAACGGCTCGCCCCTGGAGGTTGTCGATGGCCGCGCTGATGCAGGCTGCTCCGAGCTGCTCCTCGACGGGGCCCCTTTCCAGAGAGGGGCGTTGGGAACCGCTTAACGTCTTCCAGAGTAAACGGGGAGGCGGCAGTATGAGCGGAGATGAGTTTTGTTCAGGCAGCGTTCCAGGACCGGTCGCGTTTCCCGGACACGGGAATTGAAGGGATCAAGACTCGCGAATCCGGGGCAGAGTGAACAGTGACGTGTCAGTCACCTGTCCACCGCACATCACGTGTCCCTGTGGTGGTCGGTTTAGTTTCGGCACGGGGGTGACCGAGGTTAAGGTTTTCCGTTTGGACAGTACCTGATAGTGACACCAGAAGGCTCAGCGGCTTAGTCACTGAGTGCTCAGTGGAGTGACAATGCCATCTGGTGCTGCCTAAACAGTGCTTGGGAATTGGATTTCTGCCGAGTGTTCATTTTCCCAGCAGCCTCAGGGGCAGCAGCAACATTGTTTCTGTTGCTGAGAAAAGAGACAGGTCGAAGTTTTTCGTCTTGCACTCATCAGGACACGTTGCTAAGAATACCAGTTTAAGGGGAGTGAAGAATTTACACTGTATGTGAAGAGAGCGCCGATTGGTTGGCAAGTGGACTCTGATTGGTAGAGGCGTCGCCGTGCAGAATCCACCGGTGATGGTGACTGACAGTTAACCAGGTAGCTTGACTGTGATTGGTCAAGGCATTGCCCCGGGGAATGTACCAGCGAATGGCTGTCACCCATTCTGTTTAAACTGAAACAGTGGCGCAGTGTGTGTACATGTTCTTCCTGTCTGGAAAGAACAGGGCCCCTGTGCATTAATATGTGTGGCTTCCAGCACACGCAAAGGTACCGCACCATGAGCCCGACTGACAATCTTAAATGGGTTGTCAGCGTAATACTTAGCACACTGAGGATTATTTAGCAAATGTCCTCCAATCGCAGATTTCACAGCTCATGTTGGACACTGTGTTTTGAGTTTTGCCAGCGCGGGCTGGTTGGGTACCGCCTGTACCTTGCCCGTTGTGAACAGTGACTGGGACAGGCTGTTTGATACAATCCGCCAGTCTTTGGGATGTACAGCCTACACCCCAAGCACCGCACTGGCCCTGTAATTCATACCCCACGTTACTCATTTGTGTGATAGGCAGAATGTCTTATTTTGCCTGTCGGCAGCTTCGTCTTACTGGCCCCATACCACTGGTGTTGCTACTGCGCAGTAGCAGCTGTTGCTCCGAATGACATTTAGTATAAGTTGTTGCTTTCCCCTTATATTGATGTTCGTGCTAGTGTCCTGATGAGTGCAAGATGAAAAGCTTCAACACGTCTCTTTTGTCAGCAGGACTCAAGTTCTGTCCTACTAAACGGCTATTTTATTCGTTCACCGATATGGGCATCGCTGGCTGACATTTGTCATCTTTTTTTCTGTTCACGGGATGTGGGTGACATTGGCTAGGCTGGTGTTTGTTGCCCATCCCTAATTGCCCCTTGAGAAGGTGGTGGGTGAGCTGCCTTCTTGAGCCGCTGCAGTCCCCGTGTGGTGTAGGTACACCCACAGTGCTGTTAGGGAGGGAGTTCCAGGATTTTGTCCCTGTGTAGGTACACCCACGGCGCTGTTAGAGAGGGAATTCCAGGATTTTGTCCGGGTGGTGTAGGTACACCCACAGCGCTCTTAGGGAGGGAGTTCCAGGATTTTGTCCGTATGGTGTAGGTACACCCACAGTGCTGTTAGGGAGGGAGTTCCAGGATTTTGTCCGTATGGTGTAGGTACACCCACAGCGCTGTTAGGGAGGGAGTTCCAGGATTTTGTCCCCTGTGGTGTAGGTACACCCACAGCGCTGTTAGGGAGGGAGTTCCAGGATTTTGTCCATGTGGTGTAGGTACACCCACGGCGCTGTTAGGGAGGGAGTTCCAGGATTTTGTCCCTGTGGTGTAGGTACACCCACGGCGCTGTTAGGGAGGGAGTTCCAGGATTTTGTCTCTGTGGTGTAGGTACACCCACAGCGCTGTTAGGGAGGGAGTTCCAGGATTTTGTCCCATGTGGTGTAGGTACACCCACAGCGCTGTTAGGGAGGGAGTTCCAGGATTTTGTCCGTGTGGTGTAGGTACACCCACAGTGCTGTTAGGAAGGGAGTTCCAGGATTTTGTCCCATGTGGTGTAGGTACACCCACAGTGCTGTTAGGGAGGGAATTCCAGGATTTTGTCCCTGTGGTGTAGGTACACCCACAGAGCTGTTAGGGAGGGAATTCCAGGATTTTGTCCCATGTGGTGCAGGTACACCCACAGAGCTGTTAGGTAGGGAATTCCAGGATTTTGTCCCTGTGGTGTAGGTACACCCACAGCGCTGTTAGGGAGGGAGTTCCAGGATTTTGTCCCTGTGGTGTAGGTACACCCACAGTGCTGTTAGGGAGGGAGTTCCAGGATTTTGTGCCCTGTGGTGTAGGTACACCCACAGCACTGTTAGGAAGGGAGTTCCAGGATTTTGTCCGTGTGGTGTAGGTACAGCCACAGCGCTGTTAGGGAGGGAGTTCCAGGATTTTGTCCATGTGGTGTCGGTACACCCACAGTGCTGTTAGGGAGGGAGTTCCAGGACTTTGTCCGTGTGGTGTAGGTACACCCACAGCGCTGTTAGGGACGGAGTTCCAGGATTTTGTCCAGTGTGGTGTAGGTACACCCACAGTGCTGTTAGGGAGGGAGTTCCAGGATTTTGACCCAGCGACAGTGAAGGAACGGCCGATATATTTCCAAGTCAGGATGGTGTGTGACTTGGAGGGGAACTTCCAGGTGGTGGTGTTCCCCATGTGTCTGCTGCCCTTTTCCTTTTAGATGGTAGAGGTCGTGGGTTTGGAAGGTGCTGTCGAAGGAGCCTTGGTGAGTTGCTGCAGTGCATCTTGTAGATGGTACACACACTGCTGCTACTGTGTGTCGGTGGTGAAGGGAGTGAATGTTTGTGGATGGGGTGCCAATCAAGCGGGGCTGCTTTGTCCTGGATGGTGTCGAGCTTCTTGAGTGTTGAGGGAGCTGCGCTCCTCCAGGCAAGTGGGGAACATTCCATCACACTCCTGACTTGTGCCTTGTAGATGGTGGACAGGCTTTGGGGAGTCAGGAGGTGAGTTACTCATCACAGGATTCCCAGCCTCTGACCTGCTCTTGTAGCCACAGTATTTATATGGCTGGTCCAGTTCAGTTTCTGGTCAATGGTAACCCCCAGGATGTGGATAGTGGGGGATTCAGTGATGGTGATGCCATTGAACATCAAGGGGCGATGGTTGGATTCTCTCTTGTTGGAGATGGTCATTGCCTGACACTTGTGTGGTGTGAATGTTACTTGCCACTTGTCAGCCCCAAGCCTGGATATTGTCCAGGTCTTGCTGCATTTGGACATGGACTGCTTCAGTATCTGAGGAGTTGTGAATGGTGCTGAACATTGTGCAATCATCAGCGAACATCCCCACTTCTGACCTTATGATGGAAGGAAGGTCATTGATGAAGCAGCTGAAGATGGTTGGGCCGAGGACAGTACCCTGAGGAACTCCTGCAGTGATGTCCTGGAGCTGAGATGACTGACCTCCAACAACCACAACCATCTTCCTTTGTGCTGGGTATGACCCCAACCAGCGGAGAGTTTCCCCCCTGATTCCCACTGACTCCAGTTTTGCTGGGACTCCTTGATGCCACACTTGGTCAAATGCTGCCTCGATGTCAAGGGCAGTCACTCTCACCTCACCTCGGGAGTTCAGCTCTTCTGTCCATGCTTGAACCAAGGCTGTAATGAGGTCAGGAGCTGAGTGGCCCTGGCGAAACCCAAACTGGGCGTCAGTGAGCAGGTTATTGCTAAGCAAGTGCCGCTTGATAGCACTGTCGATGACCCCTTCCATTACTTTACTGATGATGGAGAGTAGACTGATGGGGCGGTAATTGGCTGGATTGGATTTGTCCTGCTTTTTGTAGATTAGAGTCTAGCTGGAAGGTTCCAGATGCAATGTTCAGACAGTGGGAATAAAACAGCCACAAACACAGAACTTACATTCCTCTAGCGCCTATCACCGCCTCAGGACGTCCCAAAGTGTTTCACAGCCAACGAGCGACTTTTTTTGGAAGCAAGGTCACTGTCATATTTCAGGAAATGCAGGAGCCAATTTGCACACAGCAAGATCCCACAAGTAGCAATGTGATAATGACCCAGATCATCTATTTTTTAGTGATGTCGGTTGAGGGATAAATGTTGATCCTGGGGAGAATTCCACCCACAACCCCCCACCCCCTCCAAATTGTGGCCGTGGGATCTTTCACACCTGCCCGAGAGGGCAGACGGGGCCTCGGTTTAACGTCTCCCTCAGTACTGACCCTCTGACAGTGCGGCACTCCCTCAGTACTGACCCTCCGACAGTGCAGCACTCCCTCAGTACTGACCCTCCAACAGTGTGGTACTCCCTCAGTACTGACCCTCTGACAGTGCAGCGCTCTCTCAGTATTGATCCTTCGACAGTGCAGCACTCCCTCGGTACTGACCCTCTGACAGTGCAGCGCTCTCTCAGTAGTGACCCTCTGAGAGTGCGGCACTCCCTCAGTACTGACCCTCCTACAGTGCAGCACTCCCTCAGTATTGATCCTTCGACAGTGCAGCACTCCCTCGGTACTGACCCTCTGACAGTGCGGCACTCCCTCAGTACTGACCCTCCTACAGTGCAGCATTCCCTCAGTATTGATCCTTCGACAGTGCAGCACTCCCTCAGTACTGACCCTCCGACAGTGCAGCACTCCCTCAGTACTGACCCTCCAACAGTGTGGCACTCTCTCAGTACCGACCCTCTGACAGTGCAGCGCTCCCTGAGTACTGACCCTCTGACAGTGCAGCACTCCCTCAGCACTGACCCTCCGACAGTGCAGCACTCCCTCAGCACTGACCCTCCGACAGTGCAGCACTCCCTCAGCACTGACCCTCCGACAGTGCAGCATTCCCTCAGCACTGACCCTCCGACAGTGCAGCACTCCCTCAGCACTGACCCTCCGACAGTGCGGCACTCCCTCAGTACTGACCCTCCGACAGTGTGGCACTCCCTCAGTACCGACCCTCTGACAGTGCAGCGCTCCGAGTACTGACCCTCTGACAGTGCAGCACTCCCTCAGTACTGGCCCTCCGACAGTGCAGCACTCCCTCAGCACTGACCCTCCGACAGTGCAGCATTCCCTCAGCACTGACCCTCCGACAGTGCAGCACTCCCTCAGTACTGACCCTCTGACAGTGCAGCACTCCCTCAGCACTGACCCTCCGACAGTGCAGCACTCATGATGCGACAGTGCAGCACTCCCTCAGTACTCACACTGTGATTGTTGTCCTGGATAAGTGGCTTTGCCCCTGCACTGGGTTAATAAGGGGTGCGTTCGTGCTGTGCTGCCTAACACCTGTCAGAAATCAGACACATTCTCTCAGGACCCTGGTCTTCACACCCAGATGCAGGTTAAGCATTTGCGCCCCCCCCCATATGCAGAGCAGCTAGTACAGGAACAGACTGATGCCACGAGGTAACTTTGCTCCAAATAACTGCCTTTATTTCCAAACATATAAACAGTGTTTCAGTATGAAGGTCCCCTTCCTACCCAGGTGACCACTGAGTAGGATCTGGAAGAGGAGATTCTGTCCCATCGCCCAGCATCACATCTCGAGTTGCAGGCAAAGCAGGCGGAGAGTGTGGGGAGATCTCGGCACGTCACCGGTGAATGGGTCAATATTGACACCAGCAGCTCAGGGTGACCGTTAGCAGGGTTTCGCAGAGTGAGTCCCTCCCCGAGTCTGCATCAGTCCCCGGTGAATCAGGTCATGCCACTTGTGAATCCATTCCTGGACATTGTGTCCGTGTTTCTTGACCCAGGGCAGCAAGAACTGGGCTGGCTGCAGCCACCTGTAAACAGCAGCCAGACAAAGTCAAACACAGCACAGCCTTAATCCTCAGGCAAAAATACCCCGGCAAATCGATCCACAGAGAGATTACACCCCCCCCACTCACCCCCACACACTGAATCACAGTGAGATTACACCTCCCCCACTCACACCCCCACACACTGAATCACAGTGAGATTACACCCCCCCCACTCACACCCCCACACACTGAATCACAGTGAGATTACACACCCCCCCCACTCACACCCCCACACACTGAATCACAGTGAGATTACACCTCCCCCACTCACACCCCCACACACTGACTCACAGTGAGATTACACCTCCCCCACTCACACCCCCACACACTGAATCACAGTGAGATTACACCCCCCCCACTCACACCCCCCACACACTGAATCACAGTGAGATTACACCTCCCCCACTCACACCCCCACACACTGAATCACAGTGAGATTACACCTCCCCCACTCACACCCCCACACACTGACTCACAGTGAGATTACACCTCCCCCACTCACACCCCCACACATTGAATCACAGTGAGATTACACCCGCCCCTCTCACACACCCACACACTGAATCATAGTGAGATTACACCTCCCCCACTCACACCTCCACACACTGACTCACAGTGAGATTACACCCCCCCCCACTCACACCCCCACACACTGAATCACAGTGAGATTACACCCGCCCCACTCACACCCCCACACACTGACTCACAGTGAGATTACACCCCCCCCACTCACACCCCCACACACTGATTCACAGTGAGATTACACCTCCCACACTCTCACCCCCACACACTGAATCACAGTGAGATTACACCTCCCCCACTCACACCCCCACACACTGATTCACAGTGAGATTACACCTCCCACACTCTCACCCCCACACACTGAATCACTGAGATTACACCCGCCCCACTCACACCCCCACACACTGAATCACAGTCAGATTACACCCCCCCCCCCACTCACATCCCCACACACTGACTCACAGTGAGATTACACCCCCCCCCACTCACACCCCCACACACTGAATCACTGAGATTACACCCCCCCCCACTCGCACCCCCACACACTGAATCACAGTGAGATTACACCTCCCCCACTCACACCCCCACACACTGACTCACAGTGAGATTACACCCCCCCCACTCACACCCCCAC